>JAMPIV010002484.1:82500-257500 GCA_024509875.1 Oreohelix idahoensis
GTCTCCAATGTAAGACTCTTAATTTCTTGTTGGAGAGTTTGGAAAGTTTCTAAAGCCTTAGCCCTCTCCTGTACAAGTTCAAGTTTGAGTGCTTCAATAGCACTATGATGGCCATTCATAAGTTCATCACCCTTCTCGGGAAATACTGTTTGCTTCTCTAACTTGGCGGTGGAGATCTGCATTATCATCCAATAGAGCAAAAATTGTGTCCGTATTTCACTTTTCACGTTTTTGGGCCTTAACATTGTGTTTCTTATACATATTCTTCCATTTGTGTCATGATGAATCAGTATTACAAAAATAGGTCCTAAAATAAGGGGGCGGCGGTAACAGACTTGTACAGTACGAAACATGGCATTTTCTACGTCAACCTAATCTGCATAATCCTTATATCGTCTGCGCTTGACTGCTGGTTTTCGTTTTCAACTGTCAAGATGTCTTCAATGATATTCGAGATTCCAGGCTACCTGCAGAAGTCGTCATTCAAGTCCACCGTCGTTGATCATTGATATTCGTGGCCATTACCTGTTCAAGTACTTATATCTTCAAGTCATCGTGGCAACGTTTGTTGGATAGCGCCGAGTTTTTATGTTCAAGCCAGCATCTGGAGGATCGCGGTTTTACAGATGTGGCCTATTTTAATTTTTTTGTGATCAGCTACCGTTGACAGACCCTTTCGATCATTGCTGAGAACGAGAACATGTTATTGCAAGATGACCGCACATTGAATGTTCTGTAGGGCTAGATTGTAAATGTCCTTCTTTGCGGTATTTTCCAGTTCGAGAAAAATCTCGCCGAAGTTTCTGACCGCTGGATATAATATTTATATTTAACTAAGTAAGTTAAGTACGTATAAAATTAGACAAAATGTCTAGGTTGGACATACTGTCCGTGCTGGAGGGTCTTCTCCAGGAAGGTAAGGAAGATAAACTACAAGGCCCAGATCTTGAAGATGTTGTATTGAACCGTTTCTTATGTCAGGCGGCATCAGATCTGGAGGACTTTGTGAATTGGAGTTTTCATTCTGTTCCTCAAATATTCATTGCTAAGGAACTAACGGAATTACTGCTTGCGCATCTTCGGTTTTTTTGACACGATACACCCATATACAACATGGTCAGGTATTAGAAAACATATGACACACTATACTTTACGACAATGTTCGCGAGAAGCAGATAAAAGACAACAAACTACGTCAACAGGAAAAAGTAAAATTGTTAGAAAATATTGCTGAGGAGAGAAAATTACTTAAGATACAGTCCAATCTTGCTAGTAAAAAATTACACAAATTGGACCTGGAGCTTACTGGTTTACAGGCTGCATTAAATTCCGCGTTGTATAAGATTAAAGCTTTGGAAGCTGAGATTTAGGATAAACATGCCGAAGAAAAAACTCTCACTCAGGAAGTCCACAAATGGAAGAATATGTATAAGAAACACAATGTTAATGCCCAAAAACTTGAAAAGTGAAATACGGACACGATTTTTGCTCTATTGGATGATAATGCAGATCTCAACCGCCAACTTAAAGAAAAGCAAACAGTATTTCCCGAGAAGGGTGACGAACTTATGAATGGCCATCATAGTGCTACTGAAGCACTCAAACTTGAACTTGTACAGGAGAGGGCTAAGGCTTTACAAACTATCCAAACTCTAAAGCAAGAAATTAAGAGTCTTAAATTGGAGACTACATCTCAGAAGAACAAATTGAAAGTAGATCTTGCGGATAGGATTGCTAAAGAGAAGATTCTTACTTCTCAGTTACATGACTTAAAGTTAGATCACAGTAGGCTTCAAGTTGAAACTCACGAAAAAATACGTAAAGCTCTTGCTTGCTACAGAAAAAGCTATTATAGAATTAGAAATTACGAAACTTCGTAACAGAGTTGATGGCGTATTTGATGATGTCTTCAAAAACAAGGTATTATCTACAAGAACAGTCAATGTTGACAGGTTTAGACACAAATTTGATGATCATCACGTCACAAAAGCAAAGAGTCAGCCACATGTACTCATTGCTAACGGTGACATTAAACATGGTGTTGACAAATCTTTCGTGCGTAATATTTCCATCGTCGGGATCACTATGTCATGTTTTCCTTTCAGAACAGGTCTGACTGTGATGAGGGTGGGTTCTGGCGTAAAGCCAGTAGTTCTTTTGACAACACTAAATGCCCAACACAAAACAGATTTACAAGGGATGAGGATTTTAAGAGGCTCTATGCACAAAAACAACTTGGCGGAGGACTGTGGAGGCTGAGATGCAAAGAATGAACCAGAGCTGGGGCACTGTACGAAGGATGGCCGCCGACCGAGCAAAGCGAAGTCAGTTTGTTGTTGCCCTACAAGACGCCACTGGGCGTAATGGCCACTGACTGCTTTGACGGTCAGCGGCTAAGGATCAAAGAAGAAGAAGATGCACAAAAGAAGATTGTTCACAAGAACAAACTTCATCACGACGACTGTTATTCAGTTAGTTATGTTGATCAATTGAGAGGTGCTACCACTGTTGATAGGAAAAATACGACATGTCAGGTTGACACTCCTTGGGCTACACCCGAAAATAATCTGCTACGACATGAGAAATCTGCTAACGGGGAAGGTGTCGATAATAATGCTCATGAGGGTGTTAGCACGAATATACATGGTTCTCCTACCGCTACGACATGTAAGGATCAACATGTACGTCAGAATGGTTCTTCGCGCTTAGCTAACAAGTCACACGTCAAATTACATGATGATTCTCGGGCTCAGGTGCGATCTGGCCGAGATCACATTTCTCTGAATTGCACTGCTCTGGTTCGCAACATCCCATCGCTTACAACTTGGTATGCACTAAGAAAATTTTTTTCAGCGAGTCGGACATGTTGAATTTTTTCGCATTTTCGAACTTCAACACTCTTATAACCAGCTTGCTTTTGTCCGCTTTGCTGACCATTGTAACGCTCACAGAGCTGTCAAATTCATACATGGTTCTATTTTTGCACACCATCCTTTAGATGTGCAATTATTACAAAACTCTGCACCACGCACTTTATAGTTGCGTTTGTGGGTGCGTTACTCTTCATTTGTTTCGGTATGTTTTTTGTACTTGTCTCTTCCGCTATTGCTAGTCCTTCATGTTTACTTGCTTTCATCTATGTCTTGCATATTTGCATTTCTTTATTTTCATCTTTTAGACATATCTCCAGTAGCAACATACGGCTGCGAGACGTGGACACTCAATAAAGCAGTTGCAAAAAAGATTACATCATTCAAAATGAAATGCTACAGAAGGATGTTGAGAATACCCCTGGACAGAAAAAAAGACAAACAGAGAAGTATTGCACTCACTAAACGTACAGGAACATTGGCTCCTAAATACCATCGCAATAAGGAAGCTGAAATTTTTCGGTCATACAAAAAGACATAATAGTCTGGAAAAAACAGTGATGGAAGGCATGGTCCCTGGAAAAAGGGGAAGGAGTTGACTTAGACGACGGTGGACCCAGGACATCACAGAGAGTCTGAACTTGTCTTTGGCTGATGCAGGTCGGCTTGCCCAGAATCGTGATGCGTTCAGAGCAGCTGTAATGGAGACAACGTTCTGGAAAGAATACGTCACATGATGATGAGGCTTATCTTGTTCTGAACACTTCTTATGTCCTTTAGACTTTGGCATTATGTCTTTATTTCCCTATATCCTTGATGTTTCACATGTACTAGACATTTTTGCTTTAATTGTTATCATCATGCTCAGCCAATACAGAATGATGTGTCTGTTCTGTCAGTCGCTAAGATGCGCACATAACTATCATTGTCATGATCTCTTTTTCACTGCGATGTTGCTTTCATCCAGCACACCATTTCCAGCTGATAACGCGAGTCGTGGGTTCTTTCCCACAAACGCTACTCTCTTTACTGTCGTGACTGACCTATCCTTTCTATTAAGAGAAGGTTAATAAATTAAATTACAATAGTCACAAAAGTGCCAGGCAACATTTTCTAATGTATTACATTTTTTTCTAATCCTCCTATTTTGAGGTAACAAGACATTACTCGTTTGTATTATATCCGCACAGATGCTAGCTCTCCAGGATTAGGCGGATGTTTGATGCAAGAAATTGATAAGGTTCTACACCCTACGTTGTATATATTACCCAAGCTGTCTGACACAGAAGAAAAATATTCTGTGATAGAGGAAGCACTATTGACCACCGTTTGGGCCATTCAGAAACTGGAACGCTACTTGCTTTGAGCACCGTTTATTACTCAGACTGATCAGAAGTATGTATCTCCTCTCAAGCGAGCTAATCGCAAAAACGCAAAACCTGCACGCTTATCCATATTGTTACAACCGTTCTAGTTTGAAATTCAATCTATTCCACGATCAACTAAAGTTTATGCAGATAAACTATCTAGATGTGCACCATCTGTATCGGATGTTTGAACAACCGCATCTATATTCCTACGGCACGTTTGTACAGGTCCTTGATACTTATGAACGGACAGGCAAACTTTGTTGCATGACATTTGTTCACGTTTGATATGGATTTGCAACTCCTCATGATACATGATCGTTGATTTGCTGATCCGGATAATTTTTTCAATGACAAATTCGTTGACTATTACAATGAGATCTAACGGCACTCCCTGATCGAGCTTTGATTTGGCTGCCATGTTTAAAGAATACTCCGCATCTAAATATTCAAACTGCGTGCCAGGATTGCGCTGAGTTGGACCAAGTCACTATGAACTTCATATTACGATATATTTATTTATATATGTCACAAACGGTTTATAGAATGAATGTCAGTACTCATGCTCCGGTGGGAGCTAGATATGTTTATGTAAGTTGTGAGTTGAGGTGAGTGAATGTTAAGTCTGACTGGGGCATGAATGCATTAGTAGCAGTAAGCGCTAATGTCGAGTTCATGGGCATGACTGAGTTGTTGTGAGCGAACTGGTGATGAAGACTGGTCAGGTGTGAAAAGGGTCATGGGTAAAAAATTCATTCGAGAGAGAGATAAGAGCGAGGAGAGATTTCGTGGAGAGTGAAGGCGAAATGGTTGAAGAAAAATAGGAAATATATTAAGATATTGTGAAATTCGTTCCATGAGATGCTGTTCTAATTATGCACATCATACATTGTGCTTTTCTTATGTGATGATTTATGGCCAAAGCGGCAGTCTGCCTGTGTTATTGTGTTATACTCAAGTTTGTTACATAAAGTCGTCGGATATCGTATCTCCGTGTTGGAGTTCAGTGATTTAACCATTAGCTGTGAATAACGAGCCATGTTTGTCGCTCCATGTGTATGTAATACATATTTGTCAATGTGTGCACACAGCTAGCACTTGACAATTTTGGGGGACTCGTAAGTGGAAGAGAGGACCCACCCCTAATTTTCTGCAGAATTTTTGACAATTTCGCCTTCTTATGAATTGTTGTTGAAAAATATATCAAGCGGAACAGAAAAGTAGGCCTATGTGTTTGAATCAGGTCACAGGAACTTTATGTGCAAAATGAAGTCTTCATTTCAGTGATAGTCAGCAATGGTATTGCTGAAGAAGGACTGAATATTTAAGAACGAAAAATAGTTTAATCACTGGCGGAGAGGCGAAGGGACAGTTTTGAAGAAATCCACAGTGTTATTTTTGTAAGTAGCAAGAAGTAAGAATAGGCGGTAATCAGTCTTGTTTACCTCGGCGCACTGATACTGTGTTATTCCGCCCCGTGATGAATGTGTTGATCTGTCGTCAATTTATCTGTGCTGTGTAGTTCGACATGACTGTTGATACGAAAAAGATCGTCTGCTGGGTCTTGTAATGGAATAACAAGGCCATTGTTTTGCTGGTGATCGGCTGAAATCGTAACATCTTGCCTGGAGATGGTGTAAGCAGTGAGAGAGGTATTTTCATTTTCTACACTTTGTACCAGTAGTGAAGAAGATCCGGTTCACCGTACTGAGAGCTGAGGTGCACGTAGGAGCTGATTTCTACATTTGACTGTGCTGTGTTGCAACTATCCGTGTATATAAGTTATTTTACGATATCCAGTTTTTGTTCGTTTGATAGGTTTGGTGTAAATATAAGGTCTATTCTTACTTTCTTGGTCTATAACTTCCTCTCCACCGGCCTATCAGTGGTTGTAGTGTCGTGTGTTCTGTGATTATCATTTCAATCATCATCATACCATTTGTGTTAACATAAGCAGACACATTTTATTTTGGTCTATTACAGTTTGTAATGCCTACAGACTGATGTGAGAGAGTGACTCAGTGTGTAGACCCAGTGTGAAGAGTTGTTCAAAATATGTTGTGTATGGCAGACGTTCTTCATAGGTGGAGGGGCATCCACTATAGTTTTCCAGACAACATTTGACTTATCAGGTGGTATACGTTTTTTTTTCTCTTTCCTTAATTCATTTGTTCATAGTTATCATAGTTGAAAAATATTGCAGGATGACTAGCCTCTTGGATTTTATCACCAATGGACAGGCACTTGGTAAATCAGGGGATGAGCTTGAATTATGGGCTGAGACTAAATTTGCGGATGCTGAGAAACGGAGGGAACGCAACGAGGAAAGAGATCTTAGGAAGTTAGAAATTGAGGCTGACAGGGAAGCAAAGAAAGAAGAAACAAGGAAAGCTGAAATTGAGGCTGAAAGGGAAGCAAAGAAGGAAGAGACAAGGAAAGCTGAAATTCAAGTGGATAAAGCAATTACTTTGAAGAAACTGGAACTTGAGGCTGCTAGTTCTAGACCAGCTACTAAGGAGTCTACTCGTCCTTTCAAGCTGCGACTCCCATCCTTTGTTGAGGGCGTCGATATGATGGACGTGTATCTAGAAAGGTTTCAACAAGAAGTAGTATCTTGGAAGGTTCAAATAGAAGATTGGCCATCTCTGCTCAATAATTTGTGAACCGGAAGAAATTTACAATGTGTCTTTGCTTTGCCAGTAGAGGATCGCATGAATTATGACACAGTGAAAGAGACACTGCTTCGAAGATTTAGACTGACAGCTCAAGGGTACCGTGAAAGATTTAAGGAGGCTATTTCTACAACAAGCAATGACTTTAGTGAGTTTATTGCGGAAATCAAGTTGCTATTCAATAGGTGGATTGAACTTTCAGGAATTGTGAAGGATTTTGACGGGCTATCTGACATTATGCTACAGGACAAGGTTCTGTCGTCTTGCAATCCAGAGTTAGTGGCTTTTCTACAAGAGCGAAAGCCAATAGATATAAATATTATGTCAGAGCTAGGGCAGCAGTATGTCAATGCACACCCGGGGAAGCCGATTCACAAGCAGATAGTTGCTGAGACCTTTCCAGCTTGTGTGGCTCAAGACAAAACTGGGAAAAAGCCATACATACATCCACCGGCCCGCAGCTTAGACAGGTATGTTGATAAAGATGGTGGAAATAGAAGACGGAACGGGGACAGAAGATATTCTCCTAAGAGACAGTACCCTTCTTTTGGGTCAGGCTACAGTAGAAGGTGTTGTTATAAGTGTGGCTCAAGGCGTCATCTATCTTACCAGTGTGGGAGGGACCCAGAGAGGTGTCCCTTCAACCCACAAAGAAGTCCATATGCCAGCCCAAAGAAAAATTATAATGACAGTCCATATGCCAGCCCAACGAAAAATTATAATGACAGTCCACATGCCAGCCCAAAGAAACATTACAATGACAGTCCAAGGAGAAGCCCTTACAAGCGCCAAGAGACGGATTCCCACAGCCCCAATTGTAATGAGAGAAGAAATAGTCAAAAAGAGAGCCGAAAGGAAAACACGGAACATGCAAATTCAGCTACTGTCCTTGAAACATTTAATAGCGAGGAGTGTGAGGGGTGCAGACCATTGTTTGAGCCTGATGGCAAGCCTATTTTAATATGTGGCCACACTTGGCCTTGCCTTTAATCAGTTCATGGGAATGGTACCTTAACTTTACATAAGGGTTTTGTGGAGAATAAATCTGTATCTGTTTTGAGGGACACGGGATCTACAACCATTGGCATTAGGAAGACATTGATTAAGGATACGTATTATATTGGAAAGATGGCCAAATGCATTACATTTGGTGGTAATGTCGAGTACTATCCATTGGCGATTGTGCAGATCGACACCCCTTTCTTGTCGGGTAGAGTTCGAGTATGCGTCCTTGACTCTCCCGTCGCTGATCTCATTATTGGAAATGTTAATGGGGTTCATGATTGCACCAGTCAGGATATTGAGGAGTAGGAAAATGGACATGATGTGTTTGCTAACGCAGTAATGACGAGGGCTCAGACTAAGGCTGATGATGCAAAGATTATGATATTGCAACCCAGTAATATCCCTTTGGTGCCTACGGTTGCTGGAATTACAGAATCTGATTTTGTAGACATGCAGAGGCAAGACATTTCACTTCTGCCTTTGTTTCGGTTGGCTGAGTCCAAGAACATACGGCATACCAAGTCTGCTCGATACTGGTTTGAGGTTAGGAACTCCATTCTAATCAGATGCTTTGCGGAGCAACATTCAGTCATTACACAAGTGGTTATTCCAGTGGAACTGAAGAATACAGTGTTAAGGACAGCACATGATATCCCTTTTGCGGGTCACATGGGTATTGCGAGAACTCGCTGTAGAGTGTTGTCGTTTGTTTTACTGGCGTGGATACAATAAGGATGTGAAAGTTTACTGTCGGTCATGTAAAGTGTGTCAGAAGACAAGCCAGAAAGGAAGGACTCCGAAGGCACCATTAGTAGCAACAGATTTGGCATTTCGCCCTTGTCAGAAGGTTGCAATAGACATTATTGGGCCCCTTCCTGTTTTGTGTGATCGAGGGTATAGATTTATTCTAACATTGGTTGATCTATGTACGAGGTGGCCTGAAGCATTGCCAATGAAATCCATCACATCAAAGGATATAGCAGAGGCTCTAATGAGCTTATTTAGCAGACTAGGATTTCCTGAAGAAATTTTGTCTGACAGGGGCCGGTAATTCATTTCAGAAGAGATGAAACACATATCTAAACTGTTAGGCATAGCCCAAGTGTTCACCACCCCTTATCATCCTCAGAGCAACGGTGTCTGCGAGCGGTTCAATGGAACACTGAAAAGAATGCTAGGTAAGGTTGCAGGAGATTTTCCACAATTGTGGGATAGATACCTACCAGGAGTTTTGTTTGCATACAGGGAGATGCCACAGGAGAGCACAGGATTCTCACCGTTTGAGCTAGTAATTGGCGCAAATCCTCGGGGTCCCATGACAATTTTGAGAGACTTACTGACCGGAAATTACGCTGATGATAGCGTCAGGTCAAGTTATGAGTATGTCGTTGACTTGCAAGAGCGCATAATTACATCATGTTCGATAGCACTTGAGGCATTACAGACATCGGGTGCAAGGTATAGAGCATACGCCTATAGGAATAGCAAACTTGTATCCCTCAGTCCTGGCAGCGAGGTATGGTTGTTGCTACCTACCAAGGAAAATCACCTGCTAGTGAGCTGGCAAGGCCCGTTTCAAGTAAAGAAACAGATTACCGATGTGGATTATCTGATATTAGTCCGAGGGAAAGAGAAGATTGTCCATATTAATATGCTAAAACCATTTGTAGTACGTCCAACTGAATTGGAACCGGTTGTGAACGCTGTTCTTGATAGTACAGTTACTGTAGCTAGTGCAAGATTCATCGAGGAAGATGGAGAGAAAGGTGAGGAGGTAGATCTCCGGATCCCACTATTGCCATTGGTTGCTTCAGAATCATGGAGAGATATAGAGGTCGCTGCATCTCTCCCACAGCATCAGAGGAAACAGGTGAAGTCACTGTTCTGCGAATTTCAAGATGTGCTCACAGATATTCCTGGAAGAACTGATTTGGTTGAGCATGATATTAAACTGACCGATGGAGAGCCCATCAGGGTGAGACCATATCCTATTCCACTACATTATACTTCTGCAGTTGAAAAAGAAGTGAATGATATGTTACGCTTAGGTGTTATCTCCCCATCTGAATCATCATACTCATTTTCCATGGTCATTGTTCGGAAGAAGGATAAATCCCTAAGGATATGTATAGACTTCCGCCGCTTGAATAGAGTCACAGTGATAGATGCGGAAGCTATGCCCAACCAATAGGTCCTCCTATCCCAAATAGCGTGGGCAAAGTATTTTACCAAACTAGACTTATCGAGGGGGTATTGGCAAATTCCCTTAGCAGAAGGCGCTAGGCCACTTACAGCATTTTGTACCCCTCAAGGTCTTTTCCAGTTTAATTATATGTGCTTTGGACTGGTGAATGCCCCTTCAACTTTTGTGAGAATGATGAGGATGCTTTTGAGGGGACAGAAGGATGTTATCACATATATTGATGACATCTGTTTGTTTCATGACACGTGGGATGAACATGTAGAGGGATTGAAGTCACTGTTATCATGCCTTCGGGTGCATTACCTTACAGCAAGACGCAGTAAGATTAAGCTGGGGTTTCAGGAGTTAACGTTTCTGGGGTATGTGGTAGGACAGGGTGTTTTAAAACCAGTTGATCAGACAGTTGGAAGAATTTTGAATTTGCAACCTCCAAAAACAAAGAAACAAGTACGTAGTTTACTCGGTCTGATAAATTTTTATCATAAATTTATCCCCAGGTTCTCTTCATTGTCGGCAGCTCTTACATCACTCACTAAAAAGTGCATGCCGAACAGAGTGGTCTGGACTGAAGAGTGTGATAGAGCACTGAGGAAAATCAAGGCTGTATTCTCTAGCGAGCCCATTCTTCTACTGCCAGACTTGGCTAAGCCTTTTGTACTGAGGACTGATGCTTCTGCAGTGGGCATTGGTGCGTGTCTGATGCAAGAACATGATGGATTTCTACATCCTGTCATGTATGTCAGCAGGAAGTTGCTTCCGGCTGAAACGCGATATGCCACTATAGAGAGAGAGTGTTAACTATTATTTGGGCTGTTTCCAAACTCTCTAGGTATTTGTTAGGATCTCATTTTGTGCTGGAAACGGACCATAGTCCATTGACTTTTCTTAAGTCATCTAGATCACCAGATTCACGTTTGACAAGGTGGTCGTTGTTGTTACAGCAGTACAACTTTACTGTTTTTCCTATTCAGGGTAAATTAAATGTCCTTGCAGATTCATTATCGAGATTATGAACACTTGCTTGTAGTAAATGGGTGTGTTTTTTTTTAACCACCATTTCTATGTAGTAGTTGATACTTGTACATGAGTAATGTTTTGTCAACTGTATTCTGCATGATTTTTGTACAAGCTAAGTTGTTATCATATGTTGTGTATCCAGTATAGGGTTTTAGAATAGATATTCTCCGGTATATTAGAATTTGGTGAAATAAATGTAATGTTTATCACCTTTAATTTTGTGTGTAATTAGAGATGCATGATTTTTGCCATATGGTTGCTGTTGTATTTTTCTAGCAACTCGGTTCTATTGTAATTTTTTATTTTATTTTTGTGTTGTTCGGAAGGTTATTATTGATTATTTGTAGATGGCATATTTTCACACTGATGCTATAGATTTTGCCCACATATGTAATGAGAGGTTTTGGATGGTTGGTTTCCTGATACCTACCACCCATCCAGTGAAAAACTATGTTTTTCACTTGGAGAGGGAGGGAGGATGTCACGAACGGTTTATAGAATGAATGTCAGTATTCATGCTCCGGTGGGAGCTAGATATGTTTATGTAAGTTGTGAGTTGAAGTGAGTGAATGTTAAGTTTGACTGGGGCATGAATGCATTAGTAGCAGTAAGCGCTAATGTCGAGTTCACGGGCATGACTGAGTTGTTGTGAGCGAAGTGGTGGTGAAGACTGGGCAGGTGTGAAAAGGGTCATGGGTAAAAAATTCATTCGAGAGAGAGATAAGAGCGAGGAGAGATTACGTGGAGAGTGAAGGCGAAATGGTTGAAGAAAAATAGAAAATATAGGGAGATATTGTGAAATTTGTTCCATGAGATGCTGTTCTAATTATGCACATCATACATTGTGCATTTCTTATGTGATGATTTATGGCCAAAGCGGCAGTCTGCCTGTGTTATTGTGTTATACTCAAGTTTGTTGCATAAAGTCGTCGGATATCGTATCTACGTGTTGGAGTTTAGTGAGTTAACAATTAGCTGTGAATAACGAGCCATGTTTGTCGCTCCATGTGTATGTAATACATATTTGTCAATGTGTACACACAGCTAGCACTTGACAATATATATGCCTTCACACGACTATGATTTCCATTTATTACGAACTGTGACTATGACTCACATTTGGACAATATTATGTTCTCTAATATCTCAAGCATACACTGTTTTGTTTCGTTTGATATGACTGTGATGTTCTACTTTTCTTTACTTTGCTTGACCGTTGACGAATTTCTTTCTGCTTTGCATCTTTGATTCAATTGTTACATATGCATTCAGATTTTGACTCACGGTTTCCTAATTTTGACGACGACCATTGACATTTTGATGTGATCAATTCTGGCTTTCCTTTTTCCCGATTCCCTATGTTAACTTACTGCGATATTATATCTCATTTTTTGTGGAAAAAATCAATTTATTTGATTTTTTTTCAACCCAACCGACGGAGGTATTTTTAAGTAAGATTATTAATGTTTTTTGCATGTTGACCACACATGGGTTATTAGCAGTTAATATACGCGGTAATATGTCTATCTGTGGTTCATCATGCGGTTGCACGTGTCTTCATTGATATTGAACGCGATATATTTAATCCGTCATCGGTAGTTTATGACGTAATGCGTTCTGCACTAATTTATGCAAACGGTTATAATTCTTGGCCTTTCGTGAATTGTAGTCTTTGTGATAAGACGTATTATCAAGCTCCCAAGATATTGGTGGAGAAGAGCTCCAAGTGGCATGTATTATGTTTCGAAGGCCGCCACTATTATTGTCATGATAAATCAGAATTAAGCGAGAAGGTTCGAGATAACTTAAGAAGTAATCAATATATAATTCTACGTCTACATTGTCTGACCCACATTACTTGGGTGGATTTCACCTCTAGTACAGCGGCCAGAAATGTATGGTTAAGGCGAGACTGTTGGAGGACTCAATGATATGTATGTACCATATACCATGCCAGTTATATGAACTTTTTTGTAATATGCAAGTATATTAAACGTCAAGTAATTATATGGACCCATCCACCTGAAGATTTGCAATATTCGATGAATTGATGTCATCAACTGCTAACACATTTTCATTCGAGTTATAAGTATAATGCTCCCACCTTCGGATCGTCTTCATTAGATGTTCATCTTCTTCAACTTTTACTATTACAAGAAATCACATCCGTAACAATGATAATGAATGTGATGATGATGATAAATGTGATGATAATGATGATGATGGTGACAATGATGAATGTGATGATGATAATGAATGTGATGATGATGATGATGATGATGATGATGATGATGATGATGATGATGATGATGATGATGATGATGATGATAATGATGAATGTTATGATGATAATGATGAATGTGATGATAATGATGAATGTAATGATAATGAATGTGATGATGATGATGAATTTGATGATAATGATTGTGATAAATTTAACCGTGATACAACGTTAAAATATCTCCAAAGATAAAATGTAGGGATAAAAATAATGCGTAAGCTACTAGAAGACATGATCGCCCATGCCGCGGTTCACTACACGCCATGGAAACTAACTTGTTAGACGTGAAGACAAAACGTTTACCCTTGGAGACGGGAGGGAACGGAGATCAAAAAGAAAAAAATATGACTGAACATGTGCTTGAAACTAGCAAGGCTAAAAAGACGCAATTGGTGGGGAAAGGAAAAAAATTCACGTCCCCAAGTTGACACAATGTAAAGAATTGGACAAAAGGGACCTTAGCTATTATACGCAACAGTCATTTCTTGGACGCTTTTACGATACTTAGTCCTTTTATTTGAATTCAGCGGCAAATGCATTACAGAAGATGCTCGAACATATTTAAAAAAAAACAACTAACCTTGAAAAAGTAACTTTTTCTTAATAATAATGTTAGGATTATAAAACCTAGCTAGTCTGATAGCCCATCTTGAGCAGAGAAATAATATGCTTTCATTTATACAGACGGATAGATAATAATGAAGATATTGACAAAAGACTGTGTTGTTCATAACAGACGAGCGACTGCACTGTAAAAAAAAAAAATGTCACTAATTTTCAAAAATTGCGGCCTTGAGACTCAAGTGCTAAAATCTAGTTGGAATGAAAGAGAGGGGGAAATAGTGGAAAATTGTGGCTAAAAATAACTCTAGAGACCGATTCGTGTAGAAAGGCATGTAGAACCAAGCGTGTTTTTTTATGAAAAAGCAAGTAGAGACAGACGGACCAACAGACAATAATACATACTTGACTGAGGTATGACTGAATTGACTTTTGGTAGGAGGTTTGAAATTTGAAAGGGGGGAAGTCGGTGATTGGCCACAGATAATCATATTATCGGCGCACAGACGCGCATTTTTGCCATTCCACATAAATTGTCCAGTAGTAGACACAGTAATTCTTCAGTGGTGTATTTCCCAGAAGCTAATTGCAATATTTAGAGGGACGCCATACTAGAGCCAGCAGCTCAGCTGAGTTTTGCTAGAATATAACTGTGTTCTCTATTCCTAATTCTGAAGTGTGAGTTTCTGTTTGGCACCAAAGTGGTGTCAAATGCTGTGTTGATATATACAAGAGTGGACCAGTGCAGTCTAGTATTTTGTCAGAGCAGCCTTATATTGCCCCCAAGCACGGAGAGGTGGGGCCACCAGATTCCAGCACCAGAACTACTCAGTCAAGATACTTGAGCGTCTGGCCTGCTGGACCTTCACCAACTTTTTTACTAAATAACACACCAACTATATTACCATCAACTAGAACCTACCATTTTTTGGGAAATAAAACTTGTATTACTCCCATCAGTGAAGGGACAATGTTTGGTAGTCATAGACAGGGAGTGATGATATCACCCCAACAGCCTATCTAGAAATAAGTTCTCCGGGGACTATCTTAAGATAATTACTATTAACCAGTCATTTGAAATACATATGTACACATTTTCTATTTTATTATGACATATATTCATGCATTTCATTCATAATTTCAAAATTTTTCATATGTTCTGACCAAAATAAAACCTTGGTTCAGAACAAATAAACTTAAAGAAAATGTAATATCAAAAATTTAAACAGCTTGAGTTAGTTCAGTGTGTTATAAATTTTATTATTATTATTAGACTTATTAAATATCTGTGTGTGTGTGTGTATGTAATCTACCACAACACATTACATATCAGTACCCTAGATTTTAACGTAGCCACATTCATTAGTAAAAAAAGATATGTGTGAGGTCGTAAGTGGTAGCAAGAAGGGCCTTCTGTAAATTCACAGCTACATTTATCTCAGGAGCCTTCACAGCTGACCTCATGCATCACACTAGGTAACATCAACCATACAATACCATCAAATCCACTACATATATTGGGGTCTTGTCCAGGGATAATTAGCTTATCAGTAATATTAGGATCTCCTGGTGGGAGAATTAAATTAGGGGGACAAATTGTAAAAATTAAAAGTGTCCCTTAAAATAAAAGTTGGTGAATCTTCACAGCCAGTGGTAGTTAATTGATTAATTAATTAATTAGAATTACTTTAGTTATTAATTGGTTAGAGATTTATCTTGCTTATTGCTAAATTGTCTAAAAAGTATGGCGGAGCTGGCAAAGTTCAGATCAGCTGCTGTGCTAACGGCGAAGGATATGGGAATGGATGGTCAGGGTTTAATACAATACGTAACTGCAGAATGTGATAAGTATATTGAAAGGGAAGATAGGAGGATAGTTGAAGAGAAGAGGTTACAAATTGAGGCTGATAAAGAACTTAAGAGGCTGCAGATTGAGGCTGACAAAGAGGCTAAAGCATTAGAGGCAGAAGAAAAACGACAGCAAAGGGAGTCAGAAGAAAAAAGATTGACTGCCGAATGGGAGGCAGCAGAAAAAAAGGCCGAAAGGGAGTCAGAAGAAAAAAGATTGACTGCCGAAATGGAGGCAGAAGACAGAAGGTTGCAAAGGGAGCATGAATTACGACTAAGGGAGCTGGAATTACAAGGCCATGCTCCTGAAAATGGTGCCAGCCCTTTTGCCTCAGATGTTACGCCTAGTCAGGGAGCCTCAACATCAGCTATGGGGTTTCATTTAGACCAATTTGTTGAGAAAGACGATGACATAGAGGGGTACCTCAGTCGTTTTGAATTATTAGCTACTACATATGGGTTAGAGAGAGAGAGGTGGAGTTTAAAGTTATCACAGGGACTGAGAGGTACTTCTTATGAAGTCTTCGCAAAAATGAACAGAGAAGACCAAGACAATTATGACATGTTAAAGCAGGCTTTGTTGTTAAGATACGAAAAAAATGGTGAATTTTATCGTAAGAAATTTAGAAATGCCAAACTGTTGTCTGGGGAAACATACCACCAATTCTCTGCCAGACTGGAAACCTATTTGGAGAAATGGACTGCTCTGGGGAAGACCCAAGATCTTAAAGAGATGATCATGATAGAGCAATTGAGAGAGTCCATGGCTCCAGACTTGAGAAAATTTCTCATGGAACAAGGTGCAGAGAGGTTGGGGGATGTTTTAAATGTCGCTGAGAGGTATCAGGCAGCCCAGGCAGAGGTAAGTGGGGCTAAAAAGAAGCACATAGATAATTTTAAAGCTCCACAGCAATTTAATAAATTTGATAATAGAGAACAGGGTAGTAA
This sequence comes from Oreohelix idahoensis, assembly GCA_024509875.1. Taxonomy (NCBI): domain Eukaryota; kingdom Metazoa; phylum Mollusca; class Gastropoda; order Stylommatophora; family Oreohelicidae; genus Oreohelix; species Oreohelix idahoensis. The sequence continues at coordinate 99,273 of JAMPIV010002484.1, forward strand.
AGGTAGGACAAACTTTGAACGGCCAAGAAATGACTATCGAGACAGAAACTCACAGTTCAATGGCTCTATGGAGCCGCGCTAGCGTAGTGGTTACAACACCGCTCTGGCGACCGGGTGATTCAGGATCAAACCCGGGCGACGGCATTTGAGGATTTTCCGTCGACCGGGAATTGGACTGGATTAACTAGAGACCTGGCGAGGACATTTGAAGGAGTGTTGTCGACCAGGGATTGGCGGCTCCTGAGCCGACCCAGCTGCAATGGGTACCTCCGAAATCGGAGAGTATTTGCCTGAATGGCGAGGGACACCTGTCTCTGTACAAGTAAAAAGGGATACTCACGTAAAATCAATGTCAGGTTAGACATAGTAATAGCCTGAGATTTCGCCTCGAAAGTTAGCGGGCGTACGCAAAAAAAAAAAAAAAAAAAAAAAAAAATGACCAAAAATACAATGAAAGAAAACCGTTGAACCGAGGAAAAAGATGGTGCAAATGGTGCAAGAAAGATAACCATAACACCGAATTTTGTAGAAGGAAACCTTCAAACATTGCTGCATAAAGTCGGGGACTCAAAGATTAAAGGTTAATCCTAAGGGACAGCAGGAACCTTATCACCCCCCAGTTTGCGAGGATGTTATTTGTAATGGGGTCACCACAAGGTGCGTTTATGATACAGGTTTGGATTATGATTCTGTTGTGAAGTCTAGCCTAGTGGACCCAAGTCAGTATACCACAGAAACAGTGGAAATACAAGGGGCGAATAATGACATACCACTCATGACACTTCCCATCGCAAGGATAACGGTGAAAACTCGCTATGTGGAAGGAGAAATCAGAGCAGCAGTGATAGATGAACCAATCTACCCTCTGATATTGGGGTGTAGATACGTCTTCTTGGGGAATCCCGAGAGACCTGTGATCATGGCGACAGTGCAGACCAGGTCACAGAAAAAGGAGGAAGAAGGTGAACCTATTAATGCTCATCCAGAGGAGATGAGGAAGGCGCAGGCTGAGGATAAGGCCCTTAAGCCATGTTTCAAAAAATTGCCCAAATGCCACACACCTTCAAGCAAGGGAGAATACTTTATGAAGAACAAATTATTATATAGGAAGGCCGGAACTGGAACAAATGGTCACAACCAGCTGGTTCTTCCCACTTCATATAGGGATAAAGTGATGGAACTCGGGCATGCGATTCCCTTCAGTGGTCACATGGGGATCAGCGCCACAGGACAGCGTATAACTTGTCATTACTTCTGGCCAGGGATAACGGAGGATATAAAAAGATATGTCAAATCCTACCCAGAATGTCAACGGGTAGCTCCAAAGCATGGGACTGCTACTGCAACTCTAGGGGAAATGCCCATAGTGGGAACACCTTTTGAGAGGGTTGCAGTGGATATTGTGGGACCTCTCACTCGGACCAAGAGGAGGAACAGTTACATCCTTACTTTAGTGGACACTTGTTCTATGTCGGGAGAGGCGGTAGCCCTGCCATCAATTGATTCAAAACATGTAGCAGAGGCACTACTTACAATATTCACCCGATTAGGATTCCCGAATCAAATCTTGACTGATAATGGCTCACAGTTCAAGGGGAAACTAACGGAAGAAGTTTTTAAGCTATTTCAAGCCAGACAACTTCATTGTAGTCCGTACCATCCGCAAGGGAACGGCCAGGTAGGGAGGTTCAATGGGACTCTCATTTCTATCCTGAGGAAGCTGGCACACGAAAAACCGGATCTATGGGTTCAATTCCTGCCCGCCGCGTTGTTTGCATATCGGGAGGTACCACATAGTTCAACCGGGATGGTTCCCGCAACTCTGCTATTTGGTAGACCCATAAAAGGTTCATTAGAAGCTTTATTAAGGACCTGGACAGATGAGAAGGCAGAAGAGACTGTTACCTCATCTTATCAATACGTGAACGAACTGACCACTCGTTTGAAAGCTGGATGGAAACTGGCAAACGATAATTTGAAACAAGCCAGGAAGAAACATGCAGCATATTTTAATAGGAAGGCAAAGGACAGAGAACTAGCTGTGGGAGAGAAGGTGCTGCTTCTACTACCGGTAGCCAGAATAAATTACAAATTGGATGGCAAGGTCCATATACGGTTCTAGAGAAGTTGTCTAGAACAAACTATAAAATTGACAAAAAGGGGAAGGAGAAAGTTTATCATGTAAACCTTTTAAAGAAGTATCTGGACAGACCACTCCAGGAAAGCACCCTCTTACTGACCTTGGCTATCGCAACTCAAATGCAAAAGGAACCACTCACCTCACATGAATACCCATTACATCCTTGTGAAACAGCAGCACAGGTAAAAGTCAGTAAGCACCTGACTAAAAATCAGAGGGAGAGAGTTCAACAGGTTCTGGAGGAACATACAGATGTATTAACAGATAAACCAGGACATACAAATTTGCTACAGTATGACATGAAACTGGTAGACTCAAACCCAATCTGTATGAGAGCCTATTCTATTCCGTTCGCGAAGGAGAAGGCATTAAAAGAAGAAATTAATTATTTGTTGAAGGAGGGGATTATTTCACACAGTGAATCATCTTTTAGTTCCAGTGTAGCCTGAAGTGAGACCTTATTTGGCTTTTAGCACTTCGGATGGACATTATGAATTCAACATGCTACCATTCGGACTGAAAAATGCTCCGAGTGTATTTTCAAGGATGATGCGCAAATTGTTGGATCTCCTGAATAACCCATGTATCACGAATTTCATGGATGATATTCTCGTCGCCACAGAGACATTTGAAGAACACTTGGACTCCCTAAAAATGTTATTTGATAGGCTTAGGGAGGCGAACTTAACTGCTAGGCCAACAAAATGTTGTATTGGATGCAAAGAGTTGGAATTCTTGGGACACACTGTATATCAGGGCAACATGTCCCCTGACCCCAAGAACTTGGAAAAACTGCAGAGAGCACCTAGACCACAAACAAAAAAGGACGTGCGATCATTCGTGTCGTTATGTGGTTTTTACCAAAAATATATCAAAAATTTTAACTCAATATGTGCTCTTCTGACTGATTTGACTCGCAAGAGACATCCAGATAAAATAGTTTGGACTGCGCAATGTGAATTAGCGTTCCAAGAGTTAAAGGAAAAACTCACTAGCAAGCCTATTCTCAAACTGCCTGATTTGACACAGGACTTTGTCGTAAGAACAGATGCAAGTAATGTAGGACTCGGGGCGGCTTTGTTGCAAAGATCATCTTCGCCTGATGGGGAACTGAACCCAGTAGCTTATGCAAGCCGCAAATTGAATAAGGCGGAACAAGGATATTCCACACGCGAAAAAGAATGTTTAGCTTTAATCTGGGCAATAAAGAAGTTCCAAATCTTCCTGTATGGTAGGACTTTTGTGGTCCAGACGGATCATCAGCCCCTAGTATTCTTCTCAGGCTAAGAATGAAAACGCAGGATTGTTGAGGTGGTCTTTATTACTGCAACCTTATCAGTTTAGTATTAAGTACATCCCAGGGTCATTGAATGTCGGTGCAGATTTCCTCAGTCGGCACCCCTGTGATCAAAATTAGAGTAGTGGTAGGCGTGAGGAGTAATTTTATCTATGTGTATCACTGGTTTTGGAACTTGCCGTAGGCATGTTTTCAAGTGGGGAGATGTGTGATAAATTTAACCGTGATACAACGTTAAAATATCTCCAAAGATAAAATGTAGGGATAAAAATAATGCGTAAGCTACTAGAAGACATGATCGCCCATGCCGCGGTTCACTACCCGCCATGGAAACTAACTTGTTAGACGTGAAGACAAAACGTTTACCCTTGGAGACGGGAGGGAACGGAGATCAAAAAGAAAAAATATGACTGAACACGTGCTTGAAACTAGCAAGGCTAAAAAGACGCAATTGGTGGGGAAAGGAAAAAAAGTCACGTCCCCAAGTTGACACAATGTAAAGAAATGGACAAAAGGGACCTTAGCTATTATACGCAACAGTCATTTCTTGGACGCTTTTACGATACTTAGTCCTTTTATTTGAATTCAGCGGCAAACGCATTACAGAAGATGCTCGAACATATTTCAAAAAAACAACTAACATTGAAAAAGTAACTTTTTCTTAATAATAATGTTAGGAATATAAAACCTAGCTAGTCTGATAGCCCATCTTGAGCAGAGAAATAATATGCTTTCATTTATACAGACGGATAGATAATAATGAAGATATTGACAAAAGACTGTGTTGTTCATAACAGACGAGCGACTGCACTGTAAAAAAAAAAATGTCACTAATTTTCAAAAATTGCGGCCTTGAGACTCAAGTGCTAAAATCTAGTTGGAATGAAAGAGAGGGGGAAATAGTGGAAAATTGTGGCTAAAAATATCTCTAGAGACCGATTCGTGTAGAAAGGCATGTTGAACCAAGCGTGTTTTTTATGAAAAAGCAAGTAGAGACAGACGGACCAACAGACAATAATACATACTTGACTGAGGTATGACTGAATTGACTTTTGGTAGGAGGTTTGAAATTTGAAAGGGGGGAAGTCGGTGATTGGCCACAGATAATCATATTATCGGCGCACAGACGCGCATTTTTGCCATTCCACATAAATTGTCCAGTAGTAGACACAGTAATTCTTCAGTGGTGTATTTCCCAGAAGCTAATTGCAATATTTAGAGGGACGCCATACTAGAGCCAGCAGCTCAGCTGAGTTTTGCTAGAATATAACTGTGTTCTCTATTCCTAATTCTGAAGTGTGAGTTTCTGTTTGGCACCAAAGTGGTGTCACATGCTGTGTTGATATACACAAGAGTGGACCAGTGCAGTCTAGTATTTTGTCAGAGCAGCCTTATATTGCCCCCAAGCACGGAGAGGTGGAGGCCACCAGATTCCAGCACCAGAACTACTCAGTCAAGATACGTGAGCGTCTGGCCTGCTGGACCTTCACCAACTTATTTACTAAATAACACACCAACTATATTACCATCAACTAGAACCTACCATTTTTTGGGAAATAAAACTTGTATTACTCCCATCAGTGAAGGGACAATGTTTGGTAGTCATAGACAGGGAGTGATGATATCACCCCAACAGCCTATCTAGAAATAAGTTCTCCGGGGACTATCTTAAGATAATTACTATTAACCAGTCATTTGAAATACATATGTACACATTTTCTATTTTATTATGACATATATTCATGCATTTCATTCATAATTTCAAAATTTTTCATATGTTCTGACCAAAATAAAACCTTGGTTCAGAACAAATAAACTTAAAGAAAATGTAATATCAAAAATTTAAACAGCTTGAGTTAGTTCAGTGTGTTATAAATTTTATTATTATTATTAGACTTATTAAATATCTGTGTGTGTGTGTATGTAATCTACCACAACACATTACATATCAGTACCCTAGATTTTAACGTAGCCACATTCATTAGTAAAAAAGATATGTGTGAGGTCGTAAGTGGTAGCAAGAAGGGCCTTCTGTAAATTCACAGCTACATTTATCTCAGGAGCCTTCACAGCTGACCTCAAGCATCACACTAGGTAACATCAACCATTCCATACCATCAAATCCACTACAATGATGAATGTAATGATAAGGATGAATATGATGATAATGATGAATGTGATGATAATGATGAATGTGATGATAATGATGTTCAATGTGATAAAAATGATGATGACTGTGAAAATGACGATGGTGATAATGGTGATAACTAGTTAACTAAATTACTTTCGATTACTTCGTTCATTTTCAGTATTACATAAATAGGGACTAAAATAAGGGAGCGAGGGTAACAGATTTGTGACGTCACATAGTTAGGGGTTTGGGTTTTTGGGACAAAATGTGACAAGGGTCAAGAAGGTTAAACAATGGTAAACATTGTGTGACGTCACGTGTGTACTGTCAAGATATTATCGGCGATATTCTCTGTTGATTTGTCGCGTCCTCTTTTCTGTTGAAACTAACCTCACTTCGTTTGTCGGGGAAACATAGAAGCTATGGGAAAACCCGATTGACTTACGTATCGCCTTATCGAGAAATTTCTTATTTAGTCCATGTTCGCCTAATTCTAACTGTTGCTGCTAAAAACTTGTAGCAACTTATTCTGACCATGCATTCTGACTAGATTCATTTTTTAATGCATGGGAAGGAACTCATGAAATTGTAGTCACTTTTATTTCTACAGTCGTCTAATCTTGATAGCTATCGTTAAGAAGTTGTCTTATCTTGATAGCTAGGGTTGCCGATAGCTGTGTGAACGATTTTGAGTCACGACCATATATGGAGCGCTCAGATCGTCAGTTCTTTGAAAACAGTTGGCAATCGCAATGTTTCAAGATTCATTTCCTTTTAAGGTAATAGGTCTTAAGTCGAACATTGTAGAACATTCTTCGTTTCGTAAATTGGCCTGAGTTGTATTCGATTCGCGTGTTCTGCGCATGTCCCTTTTTGTGGCGTTGGTAAAACGATTTCCGCCCAGGTCAGTCTGTGCTGAGAAGCTGTGAAGGCGAGACGTAGCTATGCGCTAGTCTTCGCTTAGTTTATTCAGGAAGGAGTCCTCATGATTGTTGTTCCTATCTTGAGATGATATATCTCTGTGTTATTCCTAATGCCTGGAGGCATATGTGATTATTCATTTAATTCCTTATGAACAGGTAATTAAATCCCTTTTTTGGCTGAGTAACTTTATCGCCATCTTGTGATGTTGACTTTTGCTTAGCATGCCTTATTCTAAAGTCTACGATATGACTAGTTTGCTCAGCTCACGATCCACTTAGATTGTCACGCATCGATTGATGCCTGTCCTACGGACTATTTGCTTCCTGAACTTTGTTGATGGATCTAGGTTTGATACCTTTGCTGTTTGCTGGACAATAGAGGACGATAATGTGGCGCTCAAAAGACATGCCTGTCTTGTTGAGGTCAAATCGAGGAGACCATCTTTAATCTCCTAGTTGATATCTTCTAGCTCTTATGGAAAGGGGGAAGTTTACTACCTGACTACATGTACAGCGGCTTTACGATATCCTAAAAGGCAGATGATGCACATTATTTTGATGCTGTCTGCTGTGCCAGTTGAATTGTCTACATATGTAATAATGACTGTTTGATCGTACCTATGATGTACCTGCTTGTTTATGTCTACACACTTCGTCATTGTGGCGTTTATAATAAATTATACAAAACCGTCACTAGCTGTTGCAAGCATCATTGACTTTTCACATCGTGAGTTAACGTGACGTCATTGTGTGGATTGCCTTGTTCGTAATGCTCACTGTCTGTATACACATCTACATCACACTTAAACCAGACTACAGACACCAAGTTACTACGCCTCATCATCCCTGGTGTCTGAGGGTGGCACACTACTCCGCAAAGGCCAGGATTATCATACCTTGAGAGGAGCAGATGAATTACAACACCCTCAACGTTGTGTGGCAAATGCGACATCCTCCACAGAACATTTATCAACACATATAATACTTACGCAACATTTGCTACGCTACATTTGGTGGCCATAAGCTGGTTTGTTCTGGTACCAGCATACTCGGGGTCCCTTACCCACTTCATTCAACAAGAATTCAACAAACTGCATTGTTCCAGAAATCAACATACAGCGATTTTTTCAAGACATCTACATACAGAGTTATGGCAGTACCCGGCGTTGAGTCATGCATTGCCAGTTGAAACGTGTTGCTGTCGTTTGTGAAGGTCAAGTGCCGATTGAATAAGAAGACAAAGTACCGATTCAAGCAATTTACGGTTGAATAAGAAGGCCAAGTACCGATTCAAGCATTTAACGATTGCATAAGAAGGTCAAGTGCCGTTAGTTACACTACCTATACTGTTTAGAAGCTCAAGTACCATCGTCATGGCAGTTGAAGCAGTCCAGATGTACCATCATCGTTGGATCTTCATTCCTTAGGACGCTGATTGTCATCTGTTTTTTCTGCTGTGGCTGACGTTTGGATACCAATAAGTTAAGTGGCCTGCTTATTTGTGAACTGTGCCCTTATACTTCTACTGAGTCTTCTGTGTTTCATCTCATTCTTTTGTTTACATGTTATATGTTTATGTGTTATTTGTATATTTATATTTATATGTTTATGTTTCTGCGGGTTTTCGGTTGGGCGGAGCCTCCCTTAGATTATACCACGTCATAGAGGTCATCTATTGTGAGCGTTTTCTGTAGGGTGTGCAATTTCCGATACTGGAATTTGCAAAGCGACTTCTGTTGCTAATTTTTTGTTAGTTGTGATGCCATGTGTTAGTATTGTTTTCGTTATTTTTCTGCATTCTTTAGTTCTGTTTTGATTTGTTTGTACTTGCTAGCCTCCTCTTTACTATAGTTTAGTTTCATACAACATTTTTGTTTATACACTGTGGTGTCTTGTATTTGTGTTATCTTCTCGTAGATATCATCACATTTATTGTGATATTTCTTTAATTTTCGCTTTATTTTTTGTTGATTTCTACGAATGTTTTCGTATTATTGCTAAATCTTTGTTATTGTTTACATTGTATTGTTTACATTGTATTGTTTACAGTGTAATGTTTACATTGTTATTGTTTACATTGTGATTGTGTTTACATAGTCATTAGTTACACTTATAGTAGTTAATTCACATTTAATAGTGGGTTATGCTTATGCATTACTACTACACTGATGATTAATAAATGATGAATAGTATTGTGCACTATTGAATGGGAAGTGCACCTATGATCAAGAGTTGATTGATGATATTTCAAAAAGGTCTATACACAAGTTCTTTGATATAAGACTTGTTTCCCACAGAGATTGGGATAATAATATAGTGTTGTGAGTAAACAAGTGCTTCATTTAAGACTTGTTATAATTAAATTTGAAATAAGATAATTAATTATTTCAGGTTATGGACTCATATTATTACTCATCATGGCTACATTTGAGCACTTTATTCATAACCCTCCACTCCCAAAGGAGCATAGGCCTTCAACAAACACATGCCAAGTCCTCCTGTCACGTGCCATTATCTCAAGTTCTTTCCATGTTCTCCTCATCATTTTCACCTCTGTTTCCAACTCTCTTCTCCATGTGCTTCTTGGTCTACCTCTGCCTCTCTTGCCCTGGGGGTTCCAGAACAAGGACTGCCTTGTAATGCTATCAACAGGTTTCCTCAGTGTGTGTCCTATCCATCGCCATCGTCTTCTTCTCATCTCTTGTTCCACTGGCACTTGTCCAGTTCTTGTCATCAGTTCCACGTTGGTAACCTTGTCATACCATTTTAATCCCTCTATTCTACGCAAGCACCCATTTATGAAAGTCTGTAGCTTTTTGGTTGTTGTCTTTGTTGTTCTCCATGTCTCTGAGCCATACAATAGGACTGACTTCACATTTGAGTTGAAGATTCTTATTTTCGTGTTGGATCCAATTTCTCTTGATCTCCATATATTTCTCAATGCAATGAAAGCTCCTCTTGCCTTTTGTATTTTTATTTTGATATCGCTGTCTGTCCCTCCAACTTTGTCTATATTACTGCCAAGATATGTGTACGATTCTACATCTTGTATTGGTGTTTCTTCAAGTTCAACCCTGTTATCATTACCTGCATTTATTCTCATTATTTTTGTCTTTTATTGAGCAGGGTAAATTGCTTGGGAAGACTTGTGATAAGTTAGAAGAATTTGCAACTGCTCAATATGATAAAGCAATGGAAGCTGAACAAAAGAAACTGCAGATGCAGGTGGATGAAAAAAGATTCCAAATGGAAATGGAAAAACAAAAAAGAGAAGCAGAAGCAAAAGCTGAAGAGAAGAGACTAAAAATTGAGTCTGAAAATAAAAGATTTGAAATAGAGGCTGAAAATAAAAGACTTGAGGCTGAAAATAAAAGATTTGAAAGAGAGTCTGAAGAGAGAAAAGCAAAAATGGAGCATGAAGAAAAAATCTTAGCTTTGGAAATTGAGAAATTAAAGGTGATGAACATGGGTAATGCTAATGATGCAAATAAGGTCTCAGATAAGACTAATGCAAGCACTTTCAAACTTAACCTACCACCATTCAATGCTTCCATCGACGATATAACATTCTATTTGGACATATTTGAAACTTCATGTAAAGTACATAACATAGATAAATCATTGCAGGTTTATCATTTGTCCAAAATACTTAGAGGTGATGCTTAAAGTATGTTAAGTATGGTAGATGAGCCTGACAAGAACAACTATGAGGTTGTCAGGGCTATGTTGTTAAAAAAATACCAACTTGACGAAGACGGCTATCGTCTTCAATTTAAAAATATGTTACCAGAAACTGGTGTGCAATTCTCTGAATTCATATCAAAGACACTGTTGCGTGATAAATTCTCGCAACATCGTTTTATTTCAATATCTATTTTATAACGCAAGGGCAACAACTGCTTGAAATTTATAGTCACTTTTCTTGGTAAGCATTTGTCTTCTCGCGTTGGTATCGAATGCAGTTAAGTTTGAGCTGTGGTCATTTTGCGCTGGACTGCGCATGACTTGTCTTGCTTCTTGGTCGATCGGTTTCCGCCCACCACTAGTGGAGTGAGCGATTTGAATGGCGAAAGAGATGCCTCGTTGAAGAGGGGATCTCCGCTATTTTTTGTTCTGTCAGGAATGTGAGAGTCCTCTTATGGATATTTCGTTTATTCGAGATAATACCTCTAGTGTATTTGCACATGCCGGGAGGCATAATATTTCTTTGTATTTCCGGAAGGCAAGGTAAATTAACATTTTCATTAACTCTATCGATTTTTGGTCGTGAACGATTTCTGGTTCATAGCCTGTCTTCGAAAGTCGTCGTCACGAGATGTTTTCCTAGCTCACATGTCGCTGTATTGTGCTGCATCGGTTGATGCAGGTCCCAAGGACTATTACTTGCTACTTGGTTACCTGAACTAGGTTTGAAAAAACCTTTGTTATCTAGAGGATATTTTTGAGGACATTATTTATACTTCGGCAGACGTGTCTGTCTTGCTGAAGTCAGATTAAGGAGAGTGAACTGATCTCATACATCTGGTTATCTCCTGGCTGTTATAGAAAAGGATGGAGTTTTTCACCTGACTACATTTACAGCACTATGAAATATAACATGCATCTGACTCATCATTGTAATGCTGTCTACCGTCTATTGCTGTATTGAATGTTGCTGTGATAATGACTGTTTGATGTGCCTAAATATTCGCGTAACCATTTTGTCACTGTGGCGTCCACAATAAATAATGAAGAAAAACGTCAACGGCTGTTACAAGAATCATTGACTTTATACGTCGTGAGTTTACTGACGTCCTATGTGGATTGCCCTGTTATTTTTGTATGAACATTGTTTTGACTGAACACATCTGCACACTACACAAAACCAGACATGCGGATACCATCCATCATCATATGGCATCACGCATCATTTGGTGGCCATAAGCTGGTTTGATTCTGGTACCAGCAAACACGGGGTCCCTTACCCACTTCATTTTCAACAAGAATTCATCAGCATCCTTCAAGAAATTAACATTCTTCAATACAGTCAACATCTTCAAAATTTTCAAAGTACTCGGCGTTGCCCGGTAAAAGTCAAAATTTCAACTTTTTGACGGAAACAAGAATTTGACAGTACCCGGCGTTGTTACATGTTGCGGGATAACTCGGACTGCTGTTATCTTTTACGCAAGTCAAGCAAGTTGCTGCTGTCAAGGTTCCAGTGCTGTCGTTTTTGTGAAGGTCAAGTGCCGGTTGAAACGGGTTGTTTTCTGAAGAAGGCCAAGTACCAATTTCCATCAACTTACTTTTGGATTAGAAGGTCAAGTGCCGAAACAACTCAACACACAGTATTTCAGAAGCTCTTGTACCATCGTGTTAGCAGTGGAAGCAGTTCAGATGTGCCATCATCGTTGGAGCTTCGCTCTTTAGGACGTTGATTGACATCCGTTTTTTCTGCTGTTCTACGATTGGAAGCCTATAAGTTAAGTGGCCTGTTTGTATGTAAACTGTGCCCTTATACTTCTGCTGAGTCTTCTGTGTATCATCTCATTCTTTATGTTATATGTTTATATGTTATTCGTATATTTATATGTTTATATTTCAGCGGGTTCTCGGTTGGGTGGTGTCTCCGTTAGATTATGCCACGTCATAGAGGTCGTCTATTGTGAGCGTTTTCTGTAGGGTTTGCAAATTTCCGATACTGGAATTTGCTAAGCGACTTCTGTTGCTATTTATGTTAGCTGTGATGACATGTTTTAATATTGTTTTCGTTATTATTTCGCATTCTTTAGTTTTGTTTTGATTTGTTTGTATTTGTTAGCCTACTCTTGTCTATAATTTAGTTTCATACAACATTTTTGTTTATACACTGTGGTGTCATGTATTTTGTTTAATTCTATCGCAGATATCGTCACATTTTTTGTGATATTTCATTAATTTCTGCTTTATTTTTAGTTGATTTCTGCGAACGTTTTTGTATTGTTGCTGATCTTTGTTATTGTTTACATTGTTATTGTTTACATTGTTTGTATTGTTTACATTTTCAATGTTTACATTCTGCATGTGTTTACATAGTCATTGTTTACAGTTATAGTAATTAGTTAATGGGCTATGCTAATGCACTGTTACTACTACACTGATGATAAATGAATGATGAATAGTGTCGTGCACTATTGAATGAGAAGTGCACTTATGATCAAGAATTGATTGGTGATATTTCATATACAAGTTCTTTGATTGGAGACTTGTTTCCCACAGAGACTGGGATAATATAAGGTGATGTGAATATACAAGTGCTTAATTAAGACTTGTTACACTTAGGTTTGAAATAAATTAGTTAATTATTTCAGGTTTTGGACTCATATGTTAGACAACATGTCTACATTTGAGCACTTTATTGAGCAGGGTAAATTGCTTGGGAAGACTGGTGATAAGTTAGAAGAATTTGCAACTGCTCGATATGATAAAGCAATGGAAGCTGAACAAAAGAAACTGCATATGGAAGCTGAACAAAAGAAACTGCAGATGCAGGTGGATGAAAAAAGATTCCAAATGGAAATGGAGAAACAAAAAAGGGAATCAGAAGCTGAGGAAAGAAAACTCCAGCTAGAGGCTGAAAATAAAAGACTTGAAAAAGAGGGTGAGAATAAAAGACTTGAAAAAGAGGCTGAAAATAAAAGACTTGAAAAAGAAGCTGAAAGACTTCAAATAGAGGCTCAGGCTGAGGAGAGAAGATTACAGAGAGAATCTGATGAGAGGAAAGAGAAAGCAAAAATGGAACATGAAGAAAAGGTCTTAGCTTTAGAGTTGGAAAAATTGAAATTGATGAACATGAGTAATGGTAATGATTCAAACAAGGGTTCATCTTCTGGTAAGGCTAATAATGATACTTTTAAGATTAAGTTACCAACATTTAGTCCTTCCAGTGATGACATAATGTTCTATCTGGACAGATTTGGACAAGCATGTACAGCTCATAACATAGACAAAGCAAAATATGTTTATCAGTTATCAGGGATACTGACAGGTAAAGCTCTAAGTATATTAAATATGGTGGATGAACCTGACAAGAACAATTATGAGGTTGTCAGGGCCGCTCTGTTAAAGAAATATCAGCTTAACGAAGACGGCTATCGTCTACAATATAAAAACATGTTACCTGAAAATGGAGTTGAATTCTCCGAGTTTATTGCAAGAATACGCATTACTTTCTCACGATGGGTTGAACTATCTAAGACGGAAAAAACTTATGAAGGACTTATGGACTTAATACTTAGAGACAAAGTCATGTCGTCTGTCAATGAGTCTTTCCTTGCTTTCCTTCATGAATACGTAACTGCGCACCCACACATAACCATGGGTAACTCTAAGGTGAAAGAAGGTTTACCAGTTGCTTCGGCAGCTCCGTATGGTCAAAACTTTGCTCGTAGATTCCAACAAAATCTTGATAGAAAGAGCAGCGGTAATTTCTGTCAAAATCATGGAAACCAATTTCATGGTGATTCTTCTTCGAAGAATTGGAGACAACCTGATAGTGGTCGTTACTATCACCCTAATAATTATAGGCATTTCAAAAGAGGATATGGTAATAGAGGTTATTCCTGCCGAAGACCTCAGAACCAAACAAATAGATGTTCGCATCAATGTGAACATGATAGTAATCGTGGAAACTGGAATTCGAACCAGGATAACAATTACAATAGAGACAATAATAACTGCAGAGATAATAATAACTCTGATAACTTCAGAGGTAATAATAGTCGGGGTAGATCTCAACACAAAAAAAAGAGATATCAGCAGGCTAATGCTGTACAACAGGAAACTGAGGGAGCCTGTAATCATGTTGTTGATAATAAAAACTTTGACGCTGTCACTGGTTCTGCTTTTGACTTTGAGAGAGCAAACAAATGCCCCCAATGCAGTACTTTATTCGAACCGGGTACCATAACTACTTTGAGTTGTGGTCACCCACTTCCCGCTCTTCCTGCTGCTGTTGCGCTGACGGGAGGGGTTCTTTAATTCTACATAAGGGTCTTGTTAATGATACTCCGGTCTCACTACTTTTCGATTCCGGATGCACCACTATTGGTGTTAGACAATCGCTTGTAGATCCATCTTGTGCTACAGGAAGGGTTATTAAATGTGTCACATTTGGCGGCACTCTAGAAAAATATCCTACTGCTGTAATTCGCATTGCCACTCCTTTCTTTACTGGAGATGTGCATGCTTGTCTCTTACCTAATCCTATTGCGGACCTTATTATTGGTCGTATTCACGGAGTTAGGGAGTGTACCCCACAGTAGATTGCTGCTTGGGAAGATAATAACATGCAAGCTACAAATGCAGTAGTTACAAGAGCACAAGCTCTACAAACACCCGAAACTTCACTGAATAGTGATAATGAAGTTGATAGCCAAGATAGTCACTTAGTAATCACTCGTGACTCTTTCATAAAATTGCAAGAAGAAGATCCTTCTTTAAAAAAATTCTTCGTTCTTGCGAAGAAAGGTGATCCGAATCAGGATACAAATAGAAAATCTTGGATTGCAATGAGAAACGGCGTACTTGTACGTATGGTACAAGATTCGACTACGTCGGCACATTCGCAAATTCTTGTTCCCAAGAGCATGAGAGTGCAAATATTACAACATGCTCATGACTCGCAATGTGCTGGACATATGGGTTTTTCCCGTACGAAGTCGAGAGTCCTTGCGGCTTTCTTTTGGCCTTTTGTCAATAAGGACATTCGTATTTACTGCCGATCATGCAAGGTATGTCAGGAGGTCAAATCTAGAGGACCACGACATGCTGCGCCTATCCAGGCTGCTGACATTCCTATTCGGCCGTTTCAGAAAATGGCCATAGATATTATTGGCCCTTGTAAGGTCAAGTCGGCCAGAGGACATCAGTTTATCCTTACATGTGTCGATATGTGCACACGTTGGCCAGAGGCTATTCCTCTTAAGAGCATATCTACTACAGATATCGCAGATGCTCTTTGGTTGATATTTTCTCGCTTGGGGTTCCCCAGAGATATATTATCAGACCATGGCACTCAACTCATATCTGACACTATGTCACAGGTAATGTCTACCTTACATATTGAACGATCTCTCAGTAGTATCTACCATCCTATGTCTAATGGGTTAGTTGAGCGTCTAAATAGAACGCTCAAGACTTTGCTTGGTAAGATAACTGAAGATCATCCTCAAGATTGGGACAGGGTTTTACCCGCGGCTCTCTTTGCCTATAGAGAAGTCCCTAATGAACACACAGGATTTTCTCCCTTCGAACTTGTCTTTGGCGCGCGTCCACGCGGCCCTATGTCTTTATTACACGATCTCATCACTGCCGATGATATTAGCGATGAAACTCAATCCTCATATGAGTATGTCATTGCTCTTAGACAAAAGATCATTGAGGCATGTAAGCTAGCAACTGCTTCATCAGAAATTGCTAAAGAGAAGGCAAGACAGTTTGCTAATAAGAATAGATGTCTACGACAACTTTGTCCAGGTGACAAAGCATTCGTCCTACTCCCCAGTAGGGAAAATAGACTTCTTATTGCATGGAAAGGTCCGTATGCAATAGTCTCTCGGATTTCCGATGTTGACTATGTGGTCGATATTGATGGAAAGCATAAAACTTTCCACATAAACATGCTTTCGGAATTTCACGAACGTCCGGACTATTTGCTGCCTATTTTCCTGGCAACGGATGATGCTCCTGCACCTCACGGTCATTATTCATCCCTGTCTGTCATACAGGATGAGGAAGCAACCTTCTCTGATGTCAACCTTCCCCTTCCAGTGGTTCCATTACATTCCACGGAATCTTGGAAAAACGTTTCTGTTTCTCCTAATCTTTCTGGTTACGAACATCGACAAGTCTCGTCGATGTTACAAACATTTCAGGATGTTCTCACTGACATTCCTGGACACACAGATGTCATAGAACATGACATAATTCTTACCGACAATAATCCAATTAGGGTTAGGCCGTATCCTATTCCTATACACTTTCAGTCGCAGGTGGAAAAGGAATTGGATGAAATGATTCAATTAAATATAATTGAACCATCGACTTCACCATATTCTTCTTCCATGGTTATTGTCCGGAAGAAGGATAAGAACATACGAATTTGTGTTGATTATCGCAAATTGAATCAGGTCACAAAGTTCGATGCTGAACCGATGCCTTTGTTAGAAGATCTACTGATTAGACTTTCTAATTCTAGATTCTTCACTAAACTTGACTTGTCTAAAGGTTATTGGCAAGTGCCTTTAGCAGAGCATGCCAAACCTCTTACTGCTTTTTCTACACCTAGGGGTCTATTTCAATGGAATGTTATGCCTTTTGGTCTCATGAACGCCCCTGCCACTTTCGTTCGCATGATGCGTCGAATTCTGTCACATCGTTCGGATGTCATCGCATACTTAGATGACATCTGTCTCTTCAGTGATACCTGGGAAGATCACTATTTAGGGTTATATGACTTACTGTCCACTCTACGTGAGAATAATTTGACAGCAAAACCTTCTAAAGCTTTTGTTGGTTTTGGTGAAATCTCTTTCCTGGGTCATCGTGTTGGTCATGGTCTCTTGAAGACAGAAGACCACAATACGTCCAAAATACTGAACATCTCTGTTCCTAAAACGAAGAAACAAGTTAGGAGTCTCTTAGGTTTAATTCAATTTTATGGGAGATTTATTCCAAATTTATCTTCGATCATGGCACCTCTATCAACATTGTTGAAGAAAGGTTCGCCTAATCTGGTCCGTTGGTCTGAGAATGCCAATCTTCACTAGACCAAATCAAGAATATATTTTCTTCTCCTCCCATCTTAAGATTACCTACTCTTGATAGGACTTTTGTTCTTCGGAGTGATGCTTCATCCACTGGGATTGGAGCAGCACTGATGCAAGAATATGCAAATACTCTGCATCCTGTTATGTACATTTCTAGAAAACTAAATGCGGCAGAGAGGAACTACTCGGCTTTAGACCGTGAGTTGTTAGCGATGGTTTGGTCAATTCTAAAACTACAAAGATTCCTCCTGGGCGCACATTTCATTCTAGAGACTGATCAGAAAGCTCTTACAGCTATTCAGACTAAGAGTTTGAAGAGTTCGAGATCCACTCGATATGCTATAGCTCTTCAACCTTTTCACTTCACGGTACGAGCTATCCGTGGTGCGGATAATGTGATGGCTGACATTTTGTCTAGATGCCCACATGACTCCAACTAATACTTCTGTCCTATATTTCCATATATTACAGAGTCATAACACACCTATATTTCTACAATAGATTAGCACATCTGTACTTACTTTATATGTACACACTATCGTGCTTTGTTGTCATCTTCTTCTGTTCGTTTTTTAAGATGATAGAGGAGGACTGAGTAGTTAATATAAGGGCCGTTAGTTTACTAAACAGCCACAATTATTAATAATGTATTGTACCTTATGAAGCATATTAGTTATTAATTAGCATTATATTGCTTGTACTTTCTCAGAATGTCATTGTTGAGCTGAGGACTTACCTTACTAGTATCAAGCATGACGAGTTCTAGATTGTGTACTTACCCTCGGAATACCAGAGCATATGTCCTGGATCGTCATGTAGTTTAACTTTACTATGTACTTATGTCATTACATGTCAAAGAATGTACTATTTAAATTTTCCTATCAGATTTGTACATCCATTTTTAAAGACAATATTAGAGTATGCTGTTTAATGATGATTATAGTAACTTGCATACGAATATTGTGTTTACATGCTAACGTGATGTGTGTTGGTGACACCTCCCCGATGTGAATATTTTTTGAGACATATTTATTTTTCTGTTGAGGTATATCCTCACCAGACACTCTATAATTAGCCTCATGTTAGGCAATTTAATTAATTATCAGCGCATAATTCGTGCGTTTTGAGCCGCTTATCGCATGCTCTTTGATATTTAAAAAAAAAAAAATATGTTCCACATTTTTTTTTTATCGGGAGGAGGTGGTGATATGTTGCGTGATAAATTCTCGCAACATCGTTTTATTTCAATATCTATTTTATAACGCAAGGGCAACAACTGCTTGAAATTTATAGTCACTTTTCTCGGTAAGCATTTGTCTTCTCGCGTTGGTATCGAATGCAGTTAAGTTTGAGCTGTGGTCATTTTGCGCTGGACTGCGCATGACTTGTCTTGCTTCTTGGTCGATCGGTTTCCGCCCACCACTAGTGGAGTGAGCGATTTGAATGGCGAAAGAGATGCCTCGTTGAAGAGGGGATCTCCGCTATTTTTTGTTCTGTCAGGAATGTGAGAGTCCTCTTATGGATATTTCGTTTATTCGAGATAATACCTCTAGTGTATTTGCACATGCCGGGAGGAATAATATTTCTGTGTATTTCCGGAAGGCAAGGTAAATTAACAGTTTAATTAACTCTATCGATTTTTGGTCGTGAACGATTTCTGGTTCATAGCCTGTCTTCGAAAGTCGTCGTCACGAGATGTTTTCCTAGCTCACATGTCGCTGTATTGTGCTGCATCGGTTGATGCAGGTCCCAAGGACTATTACTTGCTACTTGGTTACCTGAACTAGGTTTGAAAAACCTTTGTTATCTAGAGGATATTTTTGAGGACATTATTTATACTTCGGCAGACGTGTCTGTCTTGCTGAAGTCAGATTAAGGAGAGTGAACTGATCTCATACATCTGGTTATCTCCTGGCTGTTATAGAAAAGGATGGAGTTTTTCACCTGACTACATTTACAGCACTATGAAATATAACATGCATCTGACTCATCATTGTAATGCTGTCTACCGTCTATTGCTGTATTGAATGTTGCTGTGATAATGACTGTTTGATGTGCCTACATATTCGCGTAACCATTTTGTCACTGTGGCGTCCACAATAAATAATGAAGAAAAACGTCAACGGCTGTTACAAGAATCATTGACTTTACATGTCGTGAGTTTACTGACGTCCTATGTGGATTGCCCTGTTATTTTTGTATGAACATTGTTTTGACTGAACACATCTGCACACTACACAAAACCAGACATGCGGATACCATCCATCATCATATGGCATCACGCATCAGACACGTCTTACTTTTTTACGTTGGGTGGAGCTGTCTAAGACAGAAAAAACTTATGAAGGACTTATGGACTTAATACTTAGAGACAAAGTCATGTCTTCTGTCAACGAGTCGTTCCTTGCTTTCCTTCATGAACGTAAACCTAAAACAATAAAAGAAATGGAAGATTTCTGTAGCCAATATATAACTGCGCATCCCCACGTAACCATTGGTAACTCTAAAGTAAAAGAAGGTCTGCCAGTTGCTTCGGCAGCACCTTATGGTCAAAACTCTAGTAATAGATTCCAACAAAATTTTGATAAGAAAAGGAACCGTAGTTACGGTCAAAATTATGGAAATCAATTTCAGGGTGATTCTTCGTCGAAGAATTGGAGACGAGCTGACAGTCCTCGTTACTTCCAACCTAATAATTTTAGGCATTTCAGAAGAGGATATGGTAATAGAGGGTTTTCCTCGCGTAAACCTCAAAACCAAACAAATAGATGTTCACATCAATGTGGACATGATAATAATCATGGAAACTGTGGTTCGAAACATGATAACAGTTATAATAGAGACAATAATAACTACAGAGACAATAACAACGGTGATAACTTCAGAGGTAATAGTAGTCGCGGTAGATCTCAATACAAAAAAAAAGAGATATTAGCAGGCTTACTCGGTTCAACAAGAATCTCAGGGAGCCTGTAATCAGGTTTCTGATAATAAAAACTCTGACGCTGTCACTTGTTCCTCATTTGACTTTGGGAGAGCAAACAAGTGCCCCCAATGCAGTACTTTGTTCGAACCGACTACAATATCGACTTTGAGTTGTGGTCACCCTCTCCCCGCTCTTCCTGCTTCGGTTGCACATGACGGGAGAGGTTCTCTAATCCTACATAAGGGTCTTGTTAATAATACTCCGGTCTCACTACTTTTCGATTCCGGATGCACCACTATTGGTGTTAGACAATCGCTTGTAGATCCATCCTGTGCGACAGGAAGGGTTATCAAATGTGTCACATTGGCGGCACTCTAGAGAAATATCCTACTGCTATAATTCACATTGCCACTCCTTTCTTTACGGGAGATGTGCATGCCTGTCTCTTACCTAATCCTATTGCGGACCTTATTATTGGTCGTATCCACGGAGTTAGGGAATGTACCCCACAGCAGATTGCTGCTTGGGAAGATGATAATATGCAAGCTACCAATGCAGTGGTTACAAGAGCAAAAGCTCTACAAACACCGCAAACTTCGTTGAATAATGATAATGAAGTTCATAGCCAAGATAGTACCTTGGTTATTTCTCGTGACTCGTTCATAAAATTACAAGAAGACGATCCTACGCTAAAGAAATTCTTCATTCTTGCGAAGAAAGGTGATCCAAAAAAGGATACACAAAGAAAATCTTGGATAGAAATGAAAAACGGCGTACTTGTACGTATGGTACAAGACTCGGCTACGTCAGCACATTCGCAAATTCTTGTTCCCAAGAGTATGAGAGTGCAAATATTGCAGCATGCTCATGACTCGCAATGTGCTGGACACATGGGATTTTCCCGTACAAAGTCGAGAGTCCTTGCGGCTTTCTTTTGGCCCTTTGTTAACAAGGACATTCGTATATACTGCCGATCATGTCAGGTATGTCAGGAGGTCAAATCTAGAGGACCACGACATGCTGCGCCTATCCAGGCTGCTGACATCCCTATTCGGCCATTCCAGAAAATGGCCATAGATAATATTGGCCCTTTTAAGATAAAGTCGGCCAGAGGACATCAGTTTATTCTTACATGTGTCGATATGTGCACACGTTGGCCAGAGGCTATCCCTCTAAAGAGCATATCTACTACAGATATCGCAGATGCTCTTTGGCTGATATTTTCTCGCTTGGGGTTCCCAAGAGAAATACTGTCAGACCATGGCACTCAACTCATATCTGATACTATGTCTCAAGTAATGTCTACCTTACACATTAAAAGATCACTCAGTAGCATCTATCATCCTATGTCTAATGGGATAGTTGAGCGTCTGAATAAAACGCTCAAGACTTTACTTGGTAAGATAACTGAAGACCATCCTCAAGGTTGGGACAGGGTTTTATCTGCGGCTCTCTTTGCCTATAGAGAGGTCCCAAATGAGCACACAGGATTTTCTCCCTTTGAACTTGTCTTTGGCGCGCGTCCGCGGGGCCCTATGTCTTTATTACACGATCTCATCACTGCCGATGATATTAGTGATGACACTCAATCTTCATATGAGTATGTCATTGCTCTGAGGCAAAAGATCATTGAGGCATGCAAACTAGCGACTGCTTCGTCAGAAATTGCTAAAGAAAAAGCAAGGCAGTTTGCTAACAAGAACAGATGTCTACGACAACTTTGTCCAGGTGACAAAGCATTCGTCCTACTCCCCAGTAGGGAAAATAGACTTCTGATTGCATGGAAAGGTCCATATGCAATAGTCTCACGAATTTCCGATGTTGACTATGTGGTCCATATAGATGGAAAGCATAAGACTTTCCATATCAACATGCTGACGGAATTTCATTAGCGTCCAGACTATTTGCTGCCTATTTTTCAGGCAACGGACGAATCTTCGGTACCTCATGGTCATTACTCATCCCTGTCTGTCATACAGGATGATGAATCTGTTTTTTTTGATGTCGATCTCCCTCTTCCAGTGGTTCCACTACATTCTATGGAATCTTGGAAAGATGTGTCCATTTATCCTAATCTTTCTGTTGATGAACATCGTCAAGTCTCGTCGGTGTTACAGACATTTAAGGATGTTCTAACCGACATCCCTGGTCACACGAATGTCATAGAACATGACATAATTCTTACCGACAGTAATCCTATTAGGGTTAGGCCGTATCCTATCCCTATACACTTTCAGTCACAAGTGGAAAAGGAATTGGATGAAATGATCCAATTAAACATAATTGAACCATCGACTTCTCCATATTCTTCTTCCATGGTTATTGTTCGGAAGAAAGATAAGAACATACGAATTTGCGATGATTATCGCAAATTAAATCAAGTCACAAAGTTCGATGCTGAACCTATGCCTTTACTAGAGAATCTACTTAGTAGACTTTCTAATTCTAGATTCTTCACTAAACTTGACTTGTCAAAAGGTTATTGGCAAGTGCCTTTAGCAGATCATGCCAAACCTCTGACTGCTTTCTCTACACCTAGGGGTTTATTTCAATGGAATGTAATGCCCTTCGGTCTTATGAACGCCCCTGCTACTTTCGTTCGCATGATGCGTCGAATACTTTATCATCGTTCGGATGTCATCGCTTACTTAGATGATATCTGTCTCTTCAGTGATTCTTGGGAAGATCACTATCTGGGTTTATATGACCTACTGTCTACTCTACGTGAGTATAATCTGACAGCAAAACCTTCTAAAGCTTATATTGGTTTTGGTGAAATTTCTTTCTTGGGTCATCGTGTTGGTCATGGTCTCTTGAAGACAGAAGACCACAATACTTCGAAAATATTGAACATCTCTGTACCTAAAACGAAGAAACAAGTCCGGAGTCTCTTGGGGTTAATTCAATTCTATGGGAGATTTATTCCGAATCTATCTTCGATAATGGCACCTCTGTCAACGTTGTTGAAGAAAGGGTCACCTAATCTGATTCGTTGGTCTAAGGAATGTCAATCTTCCTTAGACCAGATTAAAAGTATATTTTTCTTCTCCTCCCATCCTAAGATTACCTACTCTTGATAGAACTTTTTGTTCTTCGAAGTGATGCTTCATCCACTGGGATCGGAGCAGCACTTATGCAGGAATATGCTGAAACTCTGCATCCTGTCATGTACATTTCTAGAAAACTAAATGCGGCAGAGAGAAACTACTCGGTTTTAGACCGTGAATTGTTAGCTATTGTTTGGTCTATTCTCAAACTAAAAAGATTCCTCCTGGGCGCACATTTCATTCTAGAAACTGATCAGAAAGCTCTTACAGCTATTCAGACTAAGAACTTGAAGAGTTCGAGATCCACTCGATATGCTATTGCTCTTCAACCTTTTCACTTCACGGTACGAGCTATCCGTGGGTCGGATAATGTGATGGCTGACATTCTGTCTAGATGCCCACATGATTCCAACTAATACTTCTGTTCTATTTCTAGATATACGACAGAGCCATAACACACCTATATTACTACAATACATTAGCACATCTGTCCTCACTTTAGGTGAACACATACTATTGTGCTTTGTTATCATCTTCTTCTGTTCCCATCTTTAATATAAGAAGAAGACTGAGTAGTTAATATAAGGGCCGAAAGTTCCAAAGGCCACAATTATTAATAATAATGTATTGTATAGTATGAAACTTAATAGCCATTAAATAGAATTATATTGGTTTGTTTGTTTTTTCTCAGCACGTTTATTGTTGATCTGAGAAGCTACCTTTCTATTGTCAAACATGGAGAGTTCCACATTGTACAGTTTCTTTGGAACGACAGGAGATGTGTCCTCGATCTTCATTTATATTTAATTTCATTGTGTAATGGTAATATTAAACATTTAGATAATGTAATATTTAACATTCAATATCAGATGTGTACATCCATTCTAAGCGGTATTAGATTATGACACTGCTATTTGATTATAATGATATGAACTTGCATATTTATATTGTATTTTCATGCAAGCGTAGTGTGTGTTGGTGGCTTCTCCCCGATATATTTTTTAAATCAGATTTTTTATCTGTTGAGAAATATTCTCACCAGACACTTTATGTGTCAATTTAGCCTCATATTAGGCAGTGCAATTACTTATCCCCGCATAATTCGTGCGTTGTTAAACCGTTTTTTTGGTTTTACTCTTGGATATTTAAAAAAAAAAATGTTGCACATTTTTTTTATTCGGGAGGTGGCGGTAATGTTGCTGCTAAAAACTTGTAGCAACTTATTCTGACCATGTATTCTGACTAGATTCATTTTTTAATGCATGGGAAGGAACTCATGAAATTGTAGTCACTTTTATTTCTACAGTCGTCTAATCTTGATAGCTATCGTTAAGAAGTTGTCTTATCTTGATAGCTAGGGTTGCCGATAGCTGTGTGAACGATTTTGAGTCACGACCATATATGGAGCGCTCAGATCGTCAGTTCTTTGAAAACAGTTGGCAATCGCAATGTTTCAAGATTCATTTCCTTTTAACTGATTCCGTACGTAAGATCTATTAAAAGACGCAATGTCCGACCGCTGTGGCCGCAAGATCTTTTAAAAGACGCTGATTTATTTCGTTGTTTCTTTCTATTCTGATATTTTATACTGCCCAGAATTTATCTCGAACGGAAGTAAACACAAAACTGGGCAAATATCAACAAGCTTCAATGTCTTTTATTTGCGTTTGAAGGGATTTTTTCACATTTATCTTCATCTTTAATCGTGTTTTGTCGTATCGCCATAATGGCCGAAAACACACAGGATATGTTACTAATATGTAAACAGTGAACAAACTGTGTGATCAACCATAACTTTCTTACTTTTTCTGTGTTTCTAAATGGATTACCTGCACAAAGAGAGCAGTGAAACTGTATTGTGATAACAATTTATGTTACAAGCCTTACGTAAGTCGAAAATTTTTGTTCAAAATTTCAAGTTATCTTTTTTCCGTGTACATATTATCTGTTATAACATAAACATAACATAAAATTAGCCAGAAAGGCATATGGATTTATATTGTTCATCCAATGTACTTTAATTTGATATATAATATGTTATACTTAACTCATGATTAGACACACATTGTCAGTAAACGTAAATTATGTATGTGTAAATTTTTGGGGCTTAAAAATAATTCCGTCCAGAGCTGAAAATAATTACGTACGGAATCAGTTAAGGTAATAGGTCTTAAGTCGAACATCGTAGAACATTCTTCGTTTCGTAAATTGGCCTGAGTTGTATTCGATTCGCGTGTTCTGCGCATGTCCCTTTTTGTGGCGTTGGTAAAACGATTTCCGCCCAGGTCAGTCTGTGCTGAGAAGCTGTGAAGGCGAGACGTAGCTATGCGCTAGTCTTCGCTTAGTTTATTCAGGAAGGAGTCCTCATGATTGTTGTTCCTATCTTGAGATGATATATCTCTGTGTTATTCCTAATGCCTGGAGGCATATGTGATTATTCATTTAATTCCTTATGAACAGGTAATTAAATCCTTTTTTTTGGCTGAGTAACTTTATCGCCATCTTGTGATGTTGACTTTTGCTTAGCCTGCCTTATTCTAAAGTCTACGATATGACTAGTTTGCTCAGCTCACGATCCACTTAGATTGTCACGCATCGATTGATGCCTGTCCTACGGACTATTTGCTTCCTGAACTTTGTTGATGGATCTAGGTTTGATACCTTTGCTGTTTGCTGGACAATAGAGGACGATAATGTGGCGCTCAACAAGACATGCCTGTCTTGTTGAGGTCAAATCGAGGAGACCATCTTTAATCTCCTAGTTGATATCTTCTAGCTCTTATGGAAAGAGGGAAGTTTACTACCTGACTACATGTACAGCGGCTTTACGATATCCTAAAAGGCAGATGATGCACATTATTTTGATGCTGTCTGCTGTGCCAGTTGAATTGTCTACATATGTAATAATGACTGTTTGATCGTACCTATGATGTACCTGCTTGTTTATGTCTACACACTTCGTCATTGTAGCGTTTATAATAAATTATACAAAACCGTCACTAGCTGTTGCAAGCATCATTGACTTTTCACATCGTGAGTTAACGTGACGTCATTGTGTGGATTGCCTTGTTCGTAATGCTCACTGTCTGTATACACATCTACATCACACTTAAACCAGACTACAGACACCAAGTTACTACGCCTCATCATCCCTGGTGTCTGAGTGTGGCACACTACTCCGCAAAGGCCAGGATTATCATACCTTGAGAGGAGCAGATGAATTACAACACCCTCAACGTTGTGTGGCAAATGCGACATCCTCCACAGAACATTTATCAACACATAATACTTACGCAACATTTGCTACGCTACACTAACACACATGTGTATTTGACTTATCTCGGTGATAATCGCTTGGAAGCGGATCATTTTTTAAGAATATAAACTACACCCACTAATACATCTATAAATAATAGTTGGAAATAACTATGTGGTTTTAAGTTTAAGATATTGTAATGTTTGCCGCAAAATTAACACAACCCAGCTGAATCTCGGTAAACAATTATTGTGTATGCATGTCTTCGATACGTAGGGAAATCGACTATATAAGACGGCTGAGATTTGAAATCAGTAAACACTTCATAAAACTGGTCTACAAAGCTGCCAAAAGTATCCAGTGAGTCGAGAAGAGCTGAGATCGTATTGATAGTCATCGAAAACCACCAGACCGTAATACGAGAGAGAAGAAATACTGAAATTGTATGCAATTAAGCTTCATAACAGCCGCCGCCGGCCTAGTTCTACGTGACAGAGGTTATGTCTATGAAAGTTAGGCTTACTAAATACATTCGTGTTTTGAAAATTAATGTAAATTTACAAATTGATGTCAATTTTGTGTTTGCCTTTTCATGTATATGTTGTTGCTCTATGCCCGTATGAAGATTGACTTCGCGACAGATATAACCACACTGCCATACTGCATAAGCGTAGATAGAGTCATTGTCAGGACTGGTATTCATTAGCAAATGAAGCTATCAACCCTTGTAACAGCTTAGTTTTTAATGATGCGCTCAAGAGTTTGCCATTTCTTTTTCTTTTTTCTTTATTCACTGGGCATCTTTTGTCTATGTGGTGGAAAGAGGGAAATGTATTTTAATATGTTTTATTATGTACCAAGTAATTATTTTGGCTGACATACCACGATCTCATGACACTGTTGTCGAACACGTGAATTCTGATCGCAGTGACTGGTCATCAGATACCACTGAAATAGATACCATATACTGCGCTTATTTTGTTTCACGTTCAACCGGTCTGTAACATGTGATACTAGAAAAAGGTTGACCGTGAAACAATGGACCATCACTGCTAACTGGCCGCAGCATTGTGATCTCGCGGACAAGGAGAATGTACCACGTGATAATCAGTTAAGCCCAACTACGTGAGGACCATCACCATTTTAGAAATTTGTGTGTGATGACACAAACTCTTTACAGACAACTTTTTCTTTCTTCTTTGATCCTTAGATACCGACCGTCAAAGCAGCCAGTGGCCATCATGCATAGTGGCGTCTTGTAGGGCAACAACAAATTGATTCCACTTTGCTCGGTCGGTGGCCATCCTTCGTACAGTGCCCCAACTCTGGTTCATTCTTTGCATCTCAGCCTCCACAGTCCTCCGACAAGTTGTTTTTGGTCGGCCTCTCTTTCGTTTTCCTTCTGGGGTCCAAAGCATAGCTGTTCTTGTGATGGCATCGGGGTCTCTTCTGAGGACATGGCCAACCCAGCTCCAGCGTCTGCCAGCTATGATGGTGTGCATGTCCTCTTGCTTGCTGCGAGTAAGAAGATCTTGGTTAGTGATGGTATTCGGCCAAAAGATTCGGTGAATTTTTCTTAGACATGTTGTGTGAAAAGAGGACAATTTCGACATTTCCTTCTCTGTAACCCTCTAGCATTCCGCACCATAGAGAAGCACAGAGAGCACACAGCTCTGATATAATCTTAATTTTGTGCTTGTGCTGTATTGGGAGGACTTCCAGATGTTGTTTGGGCGAAAGAAGGCTGTTCTTGCCTTATTCATTCTGATGATAGTCTGAAAGTACTTACTTACTTACTTAGTCGTTCCCCTTCTACCGTTAGGTGTAGAGGTTTGGAAGAGAGAGCGCCAGACCATTCTATCAGCTGTCTTCTTCCTGGCCTGGTTCCATTCTAGTCCTCGGTCCTTCAAAGATTGTCTAATGTTGTCCTCCCAGCGGACTCTGGGTCGTCCTGGAGGTCTGGATCCCTGGCTCTTTGTTTCCCATGCTTGTCGTGGTAGCCGATCTTCTCCCATTCTGCAGACATGGCCAAACCATCTTAGTTGGGACTGTTCTATTTGGGTCTGCAGCGGATGGGATTTTAGGCCTTGACGGATCGTCTGGTTGCGGACCATGTCTCTTCTTGTTACTTCAACCACTTTCCTCGGATACCTCATTTCTGAGGTTTGGATCTGGCTTTTGTGGGTTGTAGTCATTGCCCACGACTCGCATCCATATGTCAAGACTGGGACATAGGTGGAGCGGTATACAGCCATCTTCGTTTTCTTACCAACCTCTTTCTTGCTGAGGAATCCACGATTTATGGCCTGAAAAAGTCTCCCAGCCGCTGCTTTTCGAGTGGCCAACTCTTCTTTGATGCCTCCCTTTCGGTCTATAATAGCTCCGAGATATTTAAAGTGGTCGACCTGCTCCAGGACCTGTTCTCCCAACTTAATCTGATGTTTTCTTTCTTCTCGTGATATCACCATGGATTTTGTTTTAGAGCTGCTTATGACCATCCCTCTCTTCTCCAGCTCTTCCTTCCAGACTTGCAGGTTGGATTGGAGATGTGCCTCTGATTTAGCAATCAGGGCAACATCATCAGCAAATGCCAGCTCCGAAATATAGACCTGTCTCATCTTCCAGTACCCCACTGAATACTGTCTTGTTCTCTCCTTACATGCCTTGATGACATCGTCCATAAGGAGTATGAAGAGGTAAGGTGATAGGATATCACCTTGTCTTACACCAATGGTGGTCCTGAACTCTTCTGACTTATGGTTTGCTGTCCTCACATAATTTCTGCAAGACTTGTAGAGGCTCTGTATAGCATGAATCAGAGGTGCTGGAATATTCTTCCTTGTTAAACAGTCCCAAAGTTTGCTCCAGTGGACCCTGTCAAATGCCTTTTCCAGATCTATGAAACAAAGATGGATCTCACTCTTATACTCAAGGGCCTTTTCACTCAGCTGTCTGAGTGTGAAGATTAGGTCTTGAGTACTTCGGTTTGCTCGGAATCCGCACTGGACCTAATCCAATTGTGGCTAAGCTAGGCGTCGGAGTCTCTGCTCTAGGATTCTAGAGTAGATTTTACCAGGGACACTGAGAAGGGATATGCCTCTATGGTTTCCACATTGTCGATTGTCACCCTTTTTGAAAATTGGTGTTATGATGGCAATCTCCCAATCCTTTGGTATGGTCTTGTTGCACCATGCTGCCTGTAGGACCTTTAGGAGTAATAGGTCGCCTGATGCTCCCATGTACTTAACCATTTCTGGTGTTATACCATCATGCCCTGCTGCTTTGCCCATCTTGATTTTCTCTAGTGCTGCCCTCAGTTCTTCCATCTTTATGTCATCTTCACCATCATTAGTTTTCTCTTCTGTGCTAGTGGTTATCATTTCTGATGCTTCACCATGCTCACCATCAAGGAGTTCTGAGAAATATTCTTTCCATCTTTCCATTACTTCCTTCGGGGCAGTAAGCAATTTGCCTTGTTTGTACTTTATAAATTTGAGAGAGTCTGAAAGTAGTAGTGATTAATTCTGAGCTACATTCACATCCCCTGAAGCATAGAATAGGTCCAGCAAGAATGTGATTTACCTGCATGTTCTCTTCTTCTGTAAACGTGAACTGTGAGGTTGCCTACCTGGCGTTATCTTGTGCTAATCTTACCACGAGTTCACCATTTCCGGGAACTACTTTACTATCTCAACGATTCTTCTTCTTCTTCCTCGTTCGCCTTCAAACTTCCACATTTATGACTCTAATAAAGGCAGTAGTCAACCCAAGGCTCCCGACATCTCCAAACAGTTGTTCGTTGACAGAAGTGGGTTGTTGCCATATGCTACTCCGTTCATTACTGTAGGTTGGACAGTACTGCAGCAGGTGTTCGACTGTCATTGGGCTGGTACCGTAGGTGCAGAGATCTGTTGCACCAATTTTGTATTTGTGGTATAGATGGTATCTCAATCTGTTGTGTCCAGTGCGTAGCCGAAAAATGATGACCTGTTCTTTTCTGGATAGTTAATGATATGGATCATTTTTCAAATGGCCCGGGTGCTCTCTTTCCCATTTGGACTTGAATGTAGCCTTTATAGTAGACGTTGCCGTTGCATAAGTTGTCTCTATATCATTTTGTTGTAAGGCACCTCCTTCCTTAGCAAGTCTATCTGCCTCCTCATTTCCTGGTATGTTGCAATGGGCTGGTATCCACTGGATAGTGCACTTGTTGAAGCATTCGGCCAGTCTTTCAAGGGAGATTATCAGATCTTTCATTCCTTTAGTTTGGTGGCTCTTCAGCGCTGATATTACTGAGAGGGCATCTGTAAAGATTACTATCTGTTTTTCTGCCTGTGCTTTGCATTCAATAAGAGTTTCAGCTGCCTGTTTCAGGGCTTCTGCTTCAGCAATGAAGTTATTGCAGTATTTGCCAGTGGCAATTGCCACAGAGTGGATTCTATTCTTTAATTTTATGAGGATGCCGGCACCCCCATTTTCAACTGCATTTGTTGCTGAACCATCAGTATATGCATGTGTCCAAAGCTTTGCTGGAAATGTTTGGTCAATATACTTGGTTGCTATACACTTTCTTTGTGTTTCTGTCTGTGTTCCCTTACTTTCAAAGCCTGGAATATCAGATTTTAAATCAGGAAAGCATCTTATTTTCGACAGTGGGATAGTTGATACAGGAAAACGTTAAACTGTTCAGCCAAAAATAGTTGGATCAAAACAACAGACAGTCTTAACCTCGACAAAGATGGAAGGAAATTATGGAGGCTCGCCAAAGCCTTAAATGATGAGGAATGCAAAAAAAAGGAAATAGCCCTACAACAAAATGAGAAAATACTCACAAAGAAAGAAGCAGCAAATGTTTTTGCTAAAAAATTCTCTCTTGAGAGCCAGATAAATGTTCCACTGGACAGAAAACAGGAAATTACCAAAGAGCAAGAAATTTACCAAAATATACCAACTGTTCCAGAAGAGCATATGACATCAAACCTCACCATGAGAGAGCTAGAGGCAGCCATTGCATCCCTTAAGCAAAGAAAGTCACCTGGAAATGACAGGGTAACAAATGACATGCTTAAAGAGCTAGGGCCTAATGCCAAGAAAATTCTCCTCAATATTATGAACTATAGCTGGAAGCGTGGAATTGTACCACAAGCCTGGAAAGAAGCAGTACTAGTTCCAATCCCCAAAAAGGACAAAGACCGAATGGACCCCAACAGCTACAGACCCATCAGCCTTCTAAGCTGCACGGGAAAGCTTATGGAGAGAATGATCAATACCTGATTAAGTTGGCACTTCGAAGAAAAACAAATCTTATTGCACCAACAGGCAGGCTTCAGGCAACATAGGTCTACAGAGGACCAAGTCACCTACATTTCACAGGAAATCGAAGATGCTTTCCAAGAAGGAAAGCACACTTTAGCAGTCTGGGTAGACATGGAGAAAGCATTTGATAAAATTTGGAAAGATGGGCTAAGAGTTAAAATGCTTAAATATGGAGTCTGTGGAAGAATGTATAACTGGATCAGCAACTACCTAACAAACAGAACAGCTAGAGTGCAGGTGCACGGACAGTTAAGCAAAAAGACTACGATGGAACATGGAGTTCCACAGGGTGGGGTCCTTTCCGCAACACTCTTCCTCATATATATAAATAATATAACAGACAACATCCACAACAATGTCCACAACTCTCTCTATGCTGATGACCTGGCCATGTGGACTTCAGAACAATACATCACCACAGCAAGAGTGCGCATGCATGATTCACTGCTAGCCCTTGAAAGTTGGTCCAAAAAGTGGTTGCTCAAAATAAATGAACAAAAAACTACACACACTATTTTTACCATGTCAAATAAACCACAGCAAGCAAAGCTGCAACTAAATGGGCAGGCAGTACGAGAAGATGAAACACTAACATACTTAGGAATCACACTAGACAGCCGAATGACGTGGAAATCACAGATAAACAAAATACAGCTAAGGGCAAAATTGCTCATGGCCATCATGAAAAAGTTAGCAGGTACCACATGGGGTGCTGATGAGAATATCCTCAAAAAGCTGTACACAGGCAGAGTCAGACCTGCTATGGAATACGGCATCACAGCTTGGTCGACGGCAGCAAAGTCGCCCAAAGGAAAAAAAATTTTAGCACACAGAGTATAAGCAACAGACTCCAAAACCAAGCAGCACGTATTTATAAACATGGGGGCATCCCTATAACGGTCTCAACACAAAAAATCAACCATATGCATAAATAAAAAACATTACAGGGTCCCCTACGCGGTTTTTTTGCGGGGAGGCGTCAATGGACTCAGAGGGAGATAGAATAGGACTGTGTTGCTACACCTTCTTTCCTTCTAGGAACAGATTTCCTGGAAAAACAATGAAAAAAATTTAAGAGAACTCAAAGTGGTAATTGGGTAGACACTCCCATGTACCGAAAAGAATGTTCACACAAAAGTGAAGGGGTAGGCTAGTTAGAAGAGGCAGGAAATCAAGCGAACTAACTTTGTCGCCAAAGGAAAAGAAAAAATTAGCAAAAATACCATACTAGCAAGCTCAGTTGCAAAGAAAATCCCAACAAGCTCAACAACAACATCTCAACGATTCAAGATCTATCTCGTCACATGGACGAGCCCTTACGTGTTTATACTTGTTTATAAAGAACGTGATCAGCAAGCCATTAGAGCTTATGTAATACTTACTTGTGAAGTGAGATTATGAATAATATCATTTCCAATCCAGAAATCAGTATCAGGGGTTCCAAACCCGTTCTTGTAATCATTCCAGCCTCTATAAAAGTCTACGTCACCTTTTGTACGTCTCTGGTAGATACATAGAGGTATCGATAAACATATTGTTAGGTAAGTTAACAAACACACAATATGATAGACAAATAGACAAACAGCCGGATGCAGTGAGAGAGTCAGCAGATAGATAGATATATAAATAAACAAGACAGACCGACTGACGACAGACATACATAGAGATAGATGGACAGACAGACAGACAGACAGACAGATCGACCCACCGACCGACCGACAGACCGGCCGACTGGCCGGCCGGCCGGCATGCAGGCAGGCAGGCAGGCAGGCTGGCTGGCTGGCGGGCGAGCGGTCGGGCGGCCTTACGGACGGACGGACAGACAGACAGACAGAAAGACAGACAGACAGGCAGACGGACGGTTGGATGGATGGATCGATCGATGCATAGATAGATAGATAAATAGATAGATAGATAGATAGATAGATAGATAGATAGATAGATAGATAAATAGATAGATAGATAGATAGATAGATAGATAGATAGATAGATAGATAGATAGATAGATAGATAGATAGATAGATAGTCCTCTTGTATCGGAGACATGGATAGACAAACAACCAAAAAAGCTACAAGTCATAAACTTGGCTGTATAAACTATCTGATGAACAAGAGCTCTGACAATGTGCCACCATAGAGATTTCTGTATCACACAGAGCTTCAATATTTCCCCACAACAAGAATTTATCCCTTGGCGGTGAGTGTGACATTCCTCTCTCACATTTTTTCTGTGCATTGATGTATATAAGTGTTAACAAATGTTTCCATAACGTATAAATAAATGCATACGAATGAAGATAGGGTATTTATAGAGAGGACTTTACAGCCATCACGAAATGAAATTAATTAACGTTAAAAATTCTGAAATTGAACAAACTGAAGTGAGTAATAAATATTATATTACATAATTTAAAATATAATGTAATACATTCAACACACTGCACTACTTCTGTGGCAATTGTAGCACATATATAAATACAGGTAATGTCAGCATTAGTAGTTGTTGTAGTAATATTAGTTGTTGTAGTAATGTCTGTTGTTGTAGTAATGTCTGTTGTTGTAGTACTGTCAGTTGTTTTAGTAATGTCAGTTATTAAAGTAATGTCAGTTGTTGTAGTAATGCCAGTTGTTGTTGTAATGTCAGTTGTTGTAGTTATGTAAGTTGTTTTGGTAATGTCATGTGTTGTAGTAATGTCAGTTGTTGTTCTAAAGTCAATTTTTTGTAGTAATGTCCGCTGTTGCAGCAACATCATTTGTTTTTGTAATGTCAATTGTTGTAGTAATGTTAGTTTTCGTAGTTATTGTCACGTGACCGATAATCTATTTTGCCATCTTGTCCATAATTTGATTACTTTTTAAATGTCCTGGTTTTCTACGTCATTTTGTATTCTTCTTTCTTTCATTTTTCACCTTCGAAAACCCCACCCGAGGTTTGGTTACGTTCCGGCCTGTAGCGGTCAGCGAACGATAGTGTTACGTCAACACGCACCTGGTCCGGCCGAACAGGGGAATTTCTCTGGTCGCTTTAAAGCCTTTGATCACGAGCGAAAGGGTCCCTGTGTTTGGCTTCCAGAACGCTGCTTCGGATCATAATATTATGCATCCTGGAAACAGGGGGAGACAAACCCGCGGTCAGTCTTTGGGTTTGTGCCCTTAGACAAGATAGAGCATAATGTTATGCATTTCTCTACCTGGGGAACTTTCGCACGATTTCTGTTGTCTTACTCTAGATTACGTCTTTCACCGAACTTCTGTAGAAATATGCAGGCCAGGTGTGGGGGGGGGGGGGGGGGGGGGGGGGGGGGGGGGAAGTCGGGAGTGATGGGTTTAATAGACAAAGACATTCGTGACATATTCCTGGCCCGTAGATGACCATCATGAGATAAGGCAAACTTTAACACAATACTAGAATGTGTTTGCCTATGTTCTAGTCATTTTCGGGTTTCAGGGGATACCGAATTGCTAGTCTAGTTTCCAGTCAGACGAAGAATGTCACCGTCTCTTCGTCTAGAGGGATTCTGAGGATATCTAGCCCCATGAGTGTCACACCCCGTTCCTGAATCAAAACCCCTTTTGTCAACGCCAAGTTAAGCTCACGCAGTGCAACGGAGCCAACGCTAAATCTGGAATCACCAAATGCAGTAGTAGATCTCTACTCGCCTCTTGGATTACCAGCCAGAGCATTGCGGCTTCCAGAATATCAAAACCGCCCAGCATGCCTATAGCAGAATTCCATATCACCCGCCTTTTTGTGCCTAAACGGGGCACTCAGCAAACCACAGCCAAACCAGTTTAAACAGGATTTACAGCCAAGCAGAGCCTAGCGCCGGATAAGCGCGCCTGGGACTCTTTGTCCTCAAGTGACTTCTTCTGGTGTATTTTTCTGGATACTTAAAACCTCGCACGTATGAGCAGCCATCTATGGACAGAGTTCCAGCCCCCTCTCGCGAGTAGCGGTCACCAACGTTTAGCACCAACAAAGAAAGTTTTGTAGGCTAGTCCCTCACGAAGGATCTACGAGTAATGCACTTTCTGGAGCTAGCACATTTGGTCCCACGAAAAACAACAGACAGGCTGTCGCTCAGTTCGTATTTGGTCAGCAAGAGATAAATAGAGTCTTCCAGCCCACCTCGCGCAATTAGGGAGGAATCACCAATGATAGTACCAACAAGGACAGTTTTGTAGGCATAGTCCCTCACGAAGGATCTACAAGTAACACACTGTCCGGACTATTTCATATGGTCCCGAAAACGGACGGGCTGACACTCAGTTATTTCATCTCTCTGTGTTCTACAGGTTTTATGAATGGTGATCTGTGTGTGTGGTTGTTGGTGTATATGATTATTGATGACTATTGATGATTTATTTGATTATTGATGTAAATTTATGCTGTGTATGATGATATGCATTAATTCCATGCTTTTCTTCTTTAATAAAGTTTACACATTTATTAATGCGCTATTCCCGACCCTTTTCATCCATAATTAACTTGTTTAGCTCTTTACTATAATCTCTATGTTTGATAAGAG
Source organism: Oreohelix idahoensis (assembly GCA_024509875.1). Lineage (NCBI taxonomy): Eukaryota > Metazoa > Mollusca > Gastropoda > Stylommatophora > Oreohelicidae > Oreohelix > Oreohelix idahoensis. The sequence continues at coordinate 135,625 of JAMPIV010002484.1, forward strand.
AAAAGAGAGAGAGCAGGAGGTGCTTAGACAGACATAAGTGAGTTGAGGCCTGGAGAGAGAGATCATTTGAATAAATCTTCTTCCAGGTTGTCTCAAGTCCATCTCCTATTTACACCTTATCTAAAGTGTAATCTATAACTCTGTCAGTCCACTATCCCTTGTCGATTTCACTACTGTTGTCCAACTCGACAAATACTCTACACTCTAACTCAACCACGACAGTTATGCCAGTTGTTGTAGTAATGTCAGTTGTTGTACTAAAGTCAATTTTTTGTAGTAATGTCCGCTGTTGCAGCAACATCATTTGTTTTTGTAATGTCAATTGTTGTAGTAATATTAGTTGTCGTAGTTATGCCAGTTGTTGTTGTAATGTCAACTGTTCCAGTAATGTTAGTTGTCGTAGTTATGCCAGTTGTTGTTGTAATGTCAACTGTTCCAGTAACGTTAGTTGTCGTAGTTATGCCAGTTGTTGTTGTAATGTCAGTTGTTGTAGTAATGTCAGTTTGTGTTGTAATTTCAATTGTTGTTCAAATGTTAGTTTTTGTAGCAGTGTCAGTTTGTGTAGTAATGTCAGTTGTAGCAGCCACTGATAGATGATCAATAAACGCAAAAAGAACAATAAAAATAAGCGGAAATGCACATAAAGAGAAATGAAACAATAAAACAATATCATCAGCTCCTAAACAAGCATAGGACTTGAACAAATACCTGACGTGCACTCCTGTAGAGTGCCATCACCTGCAAGTCTGTCCATGTTTAACTCAGTATTTGATTTTTGTGTTGAACTTGATTTCTCCATATATTTCCCAATGCAAATAAAGAACCTGTTGCCTTTTGTATTCTTATTTTAATATCACTGTTATATTCGCTTTCATGTCTATTCATTTTTCTTCTCCATGTGTTCTCTACTTCTGTTAAAGTATAAATTCTGTCAGCAGGTTTCCTCAACGTGTGTCCAATCCATCGCTAGCGTCTTCTTCTAATCTCTTGTTCCTTGGCCCTTGTCTAAGTCATCAGTTCCACATTGATAATCTTGTACCAATATGTATCTTTTTTGCATGCACGCGCCCATCTACAAACGTCTGCATCTTCATGATTGTTATTTTGTTGTCATCCATGTTCCTATATAATGCGACTCACTTGACATTTCAGTTGAATATTCTTATTTTGATGGACTACAAATCCGATGGAAAGAAGCGAGTTATATTCCACATGTGGTTCAATTAATATACTCAGTACGGGCATCTTTTCTGCAGACGATCTCTTTTGCCAAAAACCTTCATGTTTATCATTTGCGTGTCTATGACTCTTTTCATCTCTAAAGGATGATCCTATTTAAATGTTTTCACAGGCCCTGATAGTGGCTGTGCATTTTTAAGTTAAAAAAAATAGGACTAACATGAAAATTGGGATCAGTCTGATGTTCTGTCAGAACATACATTCTAAGTAGGTCTGTTATATTTTAAAAATGTGTTTTCTTTAAAAAAAACTGTGATTTTCCTGTGAAGAAATGCATGTGTCGTGAAACGTGTATGTAAACCCACTTCTTTGTTATTGTACGTATGCACAACCAATCAACGAACAGTGTCTGAGCCAGAATAAATTACACGAAGTATACGCCATCTTGTTCCCACAAGATGGCGGCAGACAGAATAATTGGAAAAATAAAAGAGGAAAAACTTAAGCCTAAAGTTTCGAGACGCGGTCACGGAATGTACCGAACCGCATATAACTAATCAGCTTGTCGGCAATAAAAATGTACCAAACCGCAGAAAACCAATCTAAAGGTGTCCTTACACACTGGCATTTACCTGAGTTTACCTTTACAAACGGGCGTTTTATTCAAAATCACACACACCAACACGAAGGCCAGCTAGCGACCGACTGGAGAAGAGAAACTGTCAAGACTGATTTATTGCTCACCTGCTTTGACCGGGCAGACTTGATTCACTAGTCGAGTCAAAATCTGGCTTGTATAAATCTTAGAGGGTAGGTAAACTTACTAAAAACTTATAGGAGAATATGCCTACATCATATATAATGATTGTATTGTTTAGTATCATTTATAATACCAACACCTGTATATAATTAATGTATATCATGTACAAGGATTATATTTTACGGAATCAGGAATAAATGATTGTCTTTCCTGGTATGATTGCTGAGGACGATAACCACCTGAAATATAACCTATCAGTCATTTTTAGGGCTCATATAACTCCAATCTGAAATATAACTTATCTCCAACCTGATATATAACCTATCTCCAACCTGAAATATAACCAAACAGTCCTTGTTAAGACTATATATAGAACTCCAACCTTAATATAACCTATGACTATATCCTGTATAATGAATTTATTTATAGTATCATGCGTAATGATTGTGTATGACTGTTGAAGAAGGAAACCAGGTATATATTTCATATAGGATTTTAGTTTTACTATGAATGTATCAGGTGTACTGATTATATCTTAGGGAATTAGGTATAATGGTTGCATTTCCTGGTATGACTCCAACCTATATAACCACAACAATATCGTTAGGGTATATTTTACCAGCCAGTATAACACTTATCAGGGATGGCCTGGTATATTATAGATGGAAGGAAACGGTTGTATCATACTTACTTACTTACTTACTTAGTCGTTCCCCTTCTACTGTAAGGTGTAGGGGTTTGGAAGAGAGAGCGCCAAACTATTCTATCGGCAGTCTTCCTCCTGGCCTGGTTCCATTCTAGTCCTCTGTCCTTCAAAGATTGTCTAATCTTGTCCTCCCAGCGGACTCTGGGTCATCCTGGAGGTCTGGATCCTTGGCTCTTTGTTTCCCATGCTTGTCGTGGTAGCCGATCTTCTCCCATTCTGCAGGCATGGCCAAACCATCTTAGTTGGGACTGTTCTACTTGGGTCTGCAGGGGGTGGGATTTAAGGCCTTGACGTATCGTCTGGTTGCGTACCATGTCTCTTCTTGTTACTTCAACTACCTTCCTCAGATACCTCATTTCTGAGGTTTGGATCTGGCTTTTGTGGGTTGTGGTCATTGCCCATGACTCGCATCCATATGTCAAGACTGGGACATAGGTGGAGCGGTATACAGCCATCTTCGTTTTCTTACTAACCTCTCTCTTGCTGAGGAATCCTCGATTAATGGCCTGAAAAAGTCTTTCAGCTGCTGCTTTTTGAGTGGCCAACTCTTATTTGATGCATCCCTTTCGGTCTATAATAGTTGTATCATTTCGGTTGTATCATACTGTGTACAAATTATTGGATGTATTCATGTATTGAATTATCAGAAAGAATGTTTTGCAAGTACACACCTGTCTTGTCTCACTATCGCTAAATCATACAGAGCCATGTTGTCATTCGTCCTACATGAAGACACCTGAGACACGTTCATCTCATATACACTAGAAATAGGTGGGCTTGATGAGAGAAATTAGCCCCTATTTTTCCTTGTTACAGGTTTTATTCGTGTCATCCAACCTGAGGTCCTTTGTTCGAGTCAATCCAGCTGCCTGGAACTTCGCAGGAGCACAGTGATTGCACCGGAGCCACATCCTTAGTCCCCTTCAGTCTTGGGTGGGCTAACGAAACGATCATCAGCGGGTGTTGTGTGCAAGAAATTAAGGACATAACTGTTTCAAGAGATGAGTACAAAGTCGTACCAGTTCCGTTGGCAATTGTGAGAAATTAACTGTCAGGAAAGAAAAAGTGATTTAGCGTAGTGAGAGACAAGATTAACAGCACAGCTGAAAAAGTTTCTGTAATTGATTAACAGCACAGGTGATATCTATAATTTTGTTCCTATAATTGGAAGAGTTGTTGTTTTATATATATATATATATATATATATATATATATATATATATATATATATATATATATATATATATCAATCATATGTAAACTTACAATTCTATTGTATTCCATCTTACAACATCCACCCTTCAGCACAAGAGTAGATAGTGTATATACTTAATAAATAAGAAAATTGTATGTGAACGACTTGTCAATTTTATAATTGTTAAGTGGAATCTGTTTTCTTGTTTTAATTTCACAGTTAGTTACCCAGCGGGATGGCATTTTTATGAACGTCTCCACTCTACTAATTTTTCGAGATCAGCTCATTCACAGCCGTAACTAATTTGTGATACCAGTATTTCTCTCAGACACTGGGACTTCACCATTTTCTGCAGAAATTCTTTTTCTGTAATTGTCATTACTATACTGATCCTAGAGCCAATAAAAACCTCACGCTACACTGGGGGCTCGTTCCTGTGATATTTCTATATATCTTGAGCCATACTTATTCTATTTATCTATCTACACTCTATCTTGTGCCACCCATAGATAACAAAAGAAGAAGATTTTTGGAAAAAATTCATAAATAGGATTCTTTATTGTTTTCTTAGGAGGAGTACCATTTAGTACTCAGTAAATAGTTGATGCTCACAAAGTTGCACGGACATTATTTGTTTATTTAAATTAATTAAGTTTAATTACAATAATTTGGATATAGTAATATTACATACCCTCTCTAAGTAACGCCATGGGTGATTTAGTGAAGTTCAGAACTGCGATCATGCAGATGGGTAATTAATTAAATATGACAGGTGATGCTCTTATTCAGTATGCCACAACCGAGGTGGACAAACTAATGGATAGAGACGAAAGGAAGTTGCAAGTAGAAGAGGCGATAGAAGCCAAAAGACTGGAAGCTGAGAGAGAAAACAAAAGATTAGAAGTTGAAGAAAGAAAATTAGCAGCTGAAGCCAAGAAATTGAAGGCTGAAAATAACAAAGAAAATTGAGGCAGAGGAAAGGAAATTACAAGCAGAGAGAGACCATCAGTTGAGATTAAAAGAGCTTGAAATTCAGGCAACTACTGGCAACAATGGTGGTAGCTCACCTCACTCTGAAAGTAGCTCCAGCCAGAGCACCTCAAGTGGGGCCATGAATTTTCATCTGGACCCATTTGTTGAGAAAGAAGACGCCATTGAATCGTACCTGGATAGATATGAGAGACTTGCCACTACCTATGGCTTAGTGAAAGAAAAGTGGAGTCTTAAACTATCTCAGGGATTGAGAGGTGTGGCGTACGATGTATATTTGAAGCTCTCAAGAGATGGCCATGAAGATTATGAAATCCTAAAGCAGGCAATGCTTGTGAGATGTGGAAAAAACTCAGAATCGTATAGAAAGAATTTCCAAACAGGTAAACGTCTTCTGGGAGAAAACTATCACCAATTCTCTTCTAGACTGGATACTTATTAGGAAAAATGGAGTAGTTTAGGAAAGTGTCAGGATCTGAAAGAAATGATAATGATGGAGCAAGTGAAAGAGTCCATGCCTCAAGAATTGAGGAAGTTTATCATGGGACAAGGAATAGAGAGATTGGGAGATATTGTAACTGTTGCTGAGAGATATCAAGCAGCTCAGACAGAATTTTTAGGAAATAAGAAAAAGCAGGGTGAAAATTTCAAATATTCACAAAACTGTACCAAATATGAACAAAAGGACATTACCACAAGAAACAAACAAAGATTTAACCAAAAAGACAAAAACCCTCTAAGATCGGATAAGAAACCTTACCGGAAGGAAGGAAAGTGGTGTAAAACTTGTCTAATGGGTAACCACAATACTGCGGACTGCAGAAGGAAGAATCCCCCTCATCACGCTGCATATCTTACAACAGGGAAGTCGGGAAGGAAGGAACTGGCAGTAAGTCAGAAGGACTTCCATCATCCCCCTGTCTGTGAGGAAGTGACCGTGAATGACACTTAAGTACTGTGTTTATATGACACAGGATTGGACTTTGATTCAGTTATGTTCTCTTCTCTAGTGAGTCCTGACCAGGCAACCACAGACACAGTGGAGGTCGGAGGAGCGATCAAGGGAGCAATAACCATGACATTACCCATAGCCTGAATCAACATAAGATCTCCCTATGTGGAAGGAGAAATCAAAGCAGCAGTGATGGACAACCGTATTTTACCTTTCATTCTGGGGTGTAGGTATGTTTTCCTTGGAGAACCTATAAAACCTGTAGTTATGGCAACAGTCCAGACCAGGGAAAGCTCCAGGAAAATGGAGGAAAATCCTATCAATACTCATCCAGAAGAGATGAAAAAAGCTCAAGCAGCAGACAGCACCTTAAAGCCTTGTTTTGGCAAATTACCTAAAGCACATAACCGTCCAGAGAAAGGAGACGTTTACATGAAGAATGGCCTACTCTACAGAAAAGCTGGAACAGGACCTAAAGGGCATGGACAGCTAGAAGTGCCAAAATCTTACAGGGAGAAGGTTATGACGGTAGGACATGGTATACCCTTCAGTGGACATATGGGAATAGGGGCCACTGAACAAAGGAGAGCCTGTCACTACTTTTGGCCAGGAATCACAGAGGACATAAAGAGATATGTAAGATCCTGTCCAGAATGGCAAAGAGTAGCTCCTAAGCATAGGACTGCACCAGCAACACTGGGAGAAATACCCATTATTGGAACCCCTTTTGAACGTGTTGCAGTGGATATTGTTGGACCCCTCACTAGGACCTAGAAGAGAAGTGTTTACATCTTAACCTTAGTTGATATTTGCTCTACGTGGGGAGAAGCGGTGGATATGTCAGCTATAGATTCAAAGCATGTGGCAGAGGCCCTGTTAACAATATTCATCCGATTAGGTTTCCCGCATCAGATATTGACTGACAATGGTTCTCAATTTAAGGGAAAGCTAACACAAGAAGTATTCAGGATATTTCAAGCCAGGCACTATCATTATAGTCCCTACCATGCCCAAGGGAACGGTCAAGTAGAGCGGTTCAATGGTACGCTAATTTCAATCCTTAGAAAGATGGCAAGTGAAAAACCTGATACTTGGGATACATACTTACCCGCTGCACTATTTGCATATATGGAAGTACCCCACAATTCAAATGGATTATCTCCAGCTACGTTGTTATTTGGAAGACCAATATAAGGTCTATTGGAAGTGTCACGGCGTAGTTTCTGGTGGCAGAAAAATAGATTGGTGACATCGTTATCAGCGAGTTTTGGCAACGCTGATAACTTTTTGAAAAACCGGTTAGTCAGGGCGACACCGGAAGTGAAAAAGGAAAGGCGCGAAAGGGACAGTGGACACTTGGCTTTTGTCAGAGAGTGACGGAAATTTATGTGGTTCCCTTTTCACTGAATGTTAAAGAAAGATTATAGTAATTAAGGCTAGTGGACATAATTATAATTCTGGAGTGGTTTAGGGTCCAGTGATATTTTTGTCAGGCCATCGGGTATAATTTGCCAGTGGATTGGTTTTTTTCCATTATGTAGTTTCCAGTTCGCCATAGTGAGTGATTATTCGGTACTAAGATTGTATAGTGCTGTTACTGTCAGTTGTTAAGAGCATTTTGATACATATTAATTCGAGAAGTTTCTCAGGCAGTATTTTATGTATTCCATATTGTTTCAGCCGTGTGTGGCTATACTGTGTGTAGTGCTTAATTAAAAGGGAATTCATGTAGAAAGTGTTATCTTGCTGTGTCAACCATTTCATGTGGTGGTCGTATCCTTAGATAATGAGCCAAGTATTAAATTAGCGTCAGTAGTAAATCCACAGCATTAATTGGTGGTTGACATCTGAGAGCTACGTCCGATTTTTTTTGGTGAGACTATAGGCCCTGGGGCCTGTATTTTATAGTATTTAATTCCCAGCTGACTTCTTGGTGGTCCGTCCTATTCTTTATAAAAGGCCGTAGTGCCAATGTTTTTTCTAGATAGGCCTGAATTCAACATGCACACAGTATGTTAGAAGGTTTCAGTCACAGTGTGTTGACGCTTTCAGGTTTTCTAAGTCACGATAGTGAGTTATTTTCGGTTGCCAGCTTCGGGTATGTGTGTTTGTCAGTCAGCAGTAGTGAACTGTAGGCGGTCAAGTGTGACGCATCGCGATACGTAACGTAGTTTTTTTTTCAGGTCACAGTGTAAGATTCTTATTGTCAGTTCTGATAATATTTTGACATTGTTTGTGGTTGACGCTGTGTTGGAAAGCTAATTTTGGTTTAGGCTGGCCAGTTTTGTTAGAAGGTGTGTCAAAGAGATGGAATAAAGTGTAGCTGTGTCTGGCTTTCAGTAGACATATTACAAGGTAGTCTTCACGATTTTTTGGAAACATTCGGGACTCCCTGCGGAGTAAAGTTACGTGTTCAACAGGGCGGCGAGACTACTTCGGTAGTTGCGCTTTCCTGGTTGATACATTGTGACTTTGAGTGTTACCTTAGAGATGTTAGGAGTTGTTGTGGAGTATCTTTGTAAACTTTTAAGTTTATCTAAGCTACAGGTGTGTTAGTGTGTTTTGTTGTAGGCAAGTTGTCCTGTTCCCGTCACAAGTAGTAGCCATTCTGGTGAATTCGTAGAGAGTTCCTGCTACAACCTACCTACGTATGTTCCTGCACTGCAGCCATCCCGTGCTGTAGAAGAGACTGTGTTTGAGCACTGTAGTCTACCTGCATCAGTGTCAGTACACGTACTGCTCTTACTACCTGAAACATTACCTTACGGAGATTTTGCCAAGTTCTGTCGTTGTCATACCTCTCTGATGTGCCTGTCCAGCGGAAGCCTACCAACGCCTCTGAAGTGACCCTGGACATTCACTGTGCTGAGGAGTGAAGCCTGCTGAGATCAGTGGTCCTAGAGTACTCTGTGCTAAAGACTGCTGGAATTCTGAAGTGCCGCAATGAAGTGATCCTGACTGGGATATTTTAAGTATCATAGTGTCGAAAGACAGTAACGATATTGGCTGGCACATAGACGTGTGGATTTATGACCCTGATATTTTTCGGAGCACAGTGCTGTGAAAGCATCGGGTAGAACAGTGTAGTCGCCAGGATATTGGTTGCAGTACCGTGCCAAATGACAGTATTGTATATGCTGGCACACAGACTTACATAGAAGTCTGGTTTTCTGAACGGTATTCTGGATATTCTGTCGAGATATTCGATACCACAGTGGGGTACATTTGTTTTGGAACTTTACGTCATGTGGGGTGTTGCGTTTGTTGGTCTTCATCTTGGATCATCTATTCTGAAGAGCTTCTTGTAAAAGCATCGCTGGACCGTCAGTTAAGTTTTCGTTTGTAAACTTTGTATGCAATGCTTTATTGTTGTTTCTTGTTTTTCTCTAAATTCTAAATGTTCTTTTCTGTCTATTAATCTGATCTTTTAGAGTAGGTTAGTTCTATTTCTTCATCTGCTTCTTAAATCTTTCTTAATTATTTGTTGTTGTTTTCTTTCCATTTGTTCTGTTCTTTTTCCCTACTTTCTTTTTAGAACTTAGTCTGCATGTTTATATGGGGTTAATTAGTTAGGTGGGATCTTCCATTCTATTTCCTATTTCTTGGGGCATTGGTATTATTTCTGTTATTATTGGTTACATGTTAGGTAGTTTCTTTTGACTGGAGTGAGTGGATGGTGGTTAGTGAAGGGGATAGCTCTCAGCACTTCATTGTTAAGTGTAGTTGTTGTTTAGTCTATTGTATAATATTATATTTATTTGTTCAATGGTGGACGGGTGGCCAGGTTAATTAAATCTGGTCCTACTTGTGGGAAAAGATTGAATTAGACTGATTTCTTTCTAGGGGGTGGCTGTGTATGTTTAGTGGTGGAGTACGGCAGATGGTTGTCCTGCGACTGCCCGACTTAACATTACAAGCCCTGTTGGTGTTAGGTGTATTGGTGCAGTTTGTATTGACCTTGTCTTGCCCATTCCGTAATTCTTTCGTTGTGTTTAAGTGGTGTGTTCTCTTGTTCCAACTTTCTATCTTGTAAATACGTTTACAGGGATCCCTTCTTTTTGTTCGTGCGCAGTCACGCATTGTATATATTAATCTACCTCTGCTCTACTTTGTCTATCATCTTATTCCTCGTGACTGGGATCTTTGTTTTCGTAGTGTTTAGTTCGCGTCTTTTCATCTGTGTAGTGCTCATTTTGCCAATAGAAACATTTCTGTAAGACAGATTAGTAATAATTAAAAGTATTATCTAAGTATAGCACCAGTGTGGGTGCCAGTGACAGAATTTGGAGTAAAAGCTGATTTATTGTCAAGTTGGTATAGTGGTGTCATAGCACCAGGAAGTATCATCAGCAATTGTTGTACAATTGTCGACTATTTTAAGGGTATTTGAGTGTATCACAGAGACTAAGTGGTCAGAAGGACCAAATTTTCAGAGTAATAAGACAGTAGCCAAGTGGCAAAGTAAGACTATATACTATAAGAGGTAAAGGTTGATAATATGTATGCAGTGAGAGGTGAGGTGATATATACTTACATGCATATATATATATATATATATATATATATATATATATATATATATATATGTGTGTGTGTGTGTGTGTGTGTGTGTGTGTGTGTATGTGATATTTACTATCATTACTGCATACTTTGTAAGCAGTGACTTATCTGTTGAAATAAGTGAAGTGTTGTCAGTACATACGGTAGAGGAGTTGCATAGTGATAATTTATAGCAGAAGATAATAGTGAGTATTCTGAGTGTACATCATGGACCTACAGGCTTTCATTCAGATAGGCAAGGAATGTGGGTACACCCAGAAAGAACGAATGAAGTTTGCTGAAGCCAAATTTTATTCAGTTGAAAATCAAATAGCTTTGGAGAGGGAACATATTGAAAAACAGAATGCCTTAAGAGATGCTTGAGCTGAAGAACTAGAGCTAAAAAGAAAAGAATTCGAGTTACAAGAAAGGAAGATGAAAGAAGATAAAGAGTTACAAGAAAAGAAGATGAAAGACGAAAACGAGTGGAAACAGAGTTCGAATTGAAATAAAAGAAGGTGACAGAAGATAGAGAAGTAGAATTAGAGAAAGAGAGAATGAGAATAGCTCTGGAAGAGAAAATGATTGATAAGGAAATACAATTAAAGGGTCTGGAGGTGGGTGCGAGTGGTCAGAACTCGACTCCTGGGAGTCCCATCGTCCCTTTAGGCTGCGTCTGCCAAATTCCAATGACAAAATCGAGAGTTTAGATTTTATCCTCGAGAGGTTTGAGGCCGAATGCGTGATCTGGAAGGCTGACAGAGATCAGTGGCCATCTCTGCTATCGACGTTACTACTGGGGCCTGCGATGGAGACTTTTTATAGATTTCCGCAAGATGAAAGGGCCGATTACGACAAAGTAAAGGAAAGGCTCCTCCGGAAGATCCGTCTGACTACTGATGGGTACCGGACGCGTTTTAGAAACGCGATGCCAATGGCAGACTAAGACTTCCTTGGACTTCATTTCGAAGATGAAACGTCTGCTCAACAGGTGGATTAAGATGGAGGGAATTAATAAGGACTATGATGGCTCGCTAGACTTGATGCTGCGAGACAAAGTGCTGTCGTCGTGCTCAACTGAGTTGGTGGCGTTCTTCCAAGAGTGCCAGCCAAAAGATATCGAGTCCATGACCCAATTGGGGCATCATTATGTCCTTGCCCCCCTGGGCAAATCCATTCAGAAGTCAGACCTGCCAGACGCCTTAGTTGCAGGTGTCGGCAAAGTGCAGCGCCAACCGTGGCGGCGTAGTGGAAGAAGTGACGACAGGTCACCGAGACAAGGTTTGATAGGTCTCCCCGCCCATATTAGTCAGTTAGGGGTAACTATAAGATCTTTAGATCACAGCGGAGCTTCCAGCCTAAGTGGAATAACCGACATTCGGGAAGCGATATCGTCGGAGAGGGTTTCCAGGGACGGAAACAAATACACTTCCAGGGCTTTCAAGATAAGGGCAAAGGATTTTATAAAGGGAAGGAGTCCAAACACAGAAGCAGGTCGTCAGACGGTCGTGGGTCGGACTCCGTTGCGCGCTTCTCACCGAAACATAGTCCAAAGAAGGAGAAGGATTTTATTTGCAACGTGTGTGCGGGCGGAGGCCATATGGCCAGGTTGTGCCCCATTGTGCCAGAGAAGGCTAATGTGGCGTGTGTTTAGATACCGTCAATAATGAAGATTGCGAGGGGTGCAGACAATTATTTGTATTGGATGGTAAACCTTTGCTAATTTGCGGTCATACTCTATCCTGTCTGTCTTCCCTAGACGAGTGTGGGAAACTCGATCTGTGTTCAGGGTCGGTGCAGTCGAAGAAGGTGTCCATGCTTAGGGACACGGGGCGTACCACCATAGGGGTACGCTGCTCCTGCAATGACGAGTCATGCTTGACGGGGAGGATGATAAGGTGCATCACGTTTGGGGGTAATGTGGAGCATTACCATTGTGGAAAGTGATACCCCTTTGTTGTCAGGGACGGTACTCGCCTGTGTCCTTGAGGCGTCGGTGGCCGATCTGATGGTCGGAAATGTCCGGGGGGGGGGGGGGCGTGAGTGCACAAGGGACGAGATACAAGAGTGGTAAACGGACAAGCAACTAGTCGCTAATTCGGTGCTCACAAGAGCACAAGCGAAGGCAGACGGGATGCAACATTCCAGCGACGCAACGAGCACATCGTTCCCGGTGCAGGTGATCTCTAAAATTCGTGGCTTAGAGGGGATCGATTTTATAAAACTCCAAAGATCCGATCAGTCGTTGCAGAAATTGCTAGCGCTGGCGAAGACTGGAGATGTAAGGCACACGAAAACGTCCCGTTACTGGTTTGAGTACAAAAAACAGATTTTGAAGCAGTGCTTTGTCAAGCAACATCAGCTGATACGCCAGGTCGTGGTACCTCGAACGATGAGACCGAATGTACTAGGGGTTGCTCATGACTCCCATTTCGTATGACATATGGGTGGTTCGAGGACCCGTAATAGGGTGCTCTCGCAATTTTATCGGCCAGGGTCGAATAGGGATGGCAAGGTGTACTGTCGATCATGTCAGGTGTGCCAGCAAATGGCATATAAGGGGACAGCCCCTAAGGCCCCGGTACAGACTTTCCAGAAAGTGGCGGTCGACATAATAGGCCCGTTATCGTGCGTATCAGATAGAGGGTTTCGGTTTATTCTCACATGGTAAACCTATGTACCAGATGGCCGGAGGCGGTTCCGATGCGCTCGATTACCTCGCAAGCTGTAGCAGAGGCACTGCAGTTGTTATACAGCCGATTTGGGTTCCCGGAGTGTATTCTCTCAGATAGGGGAACTCAGTTTATCTCCAAAGAAATGGCAGAGGTCTCGAAATTGCTGGGGATCGCTCAGACGTTCACCTCTCTATACCATCCTCGGGCGAACGGAGTTTGTGAGCGCCTTAACGGCTTGATTAAGCAGATGTTGGCGAAGGTGACCGCCGAGTGCCCACAGGATTGGAACAAGTAATTGTCTGCGGTACTCTTTACATACAGAGAGGCTCCGCACGAGAGTACAGGGTTCTCCCCGTTTGAATTGCTTTATCGGGCGAATCCCAGGGCCCAATGCATGTCCTGAAGGATTGGATGGTTGGGAAGCATACGGGAGAATCGTCGGTTTCAGCGTATGATTATGTCGTTGGCTTGTGAGAACAAATAGTCAGGTCGTGTGCATTAGCATGTGAGTCGCTCTCCCAAGCAGGTATTTAACATAGACGATACGCGAACCGGGGTACCAGATTCGTTTCATTTAAGACAGGGGAACAAGTATGGTTACTTCTCCCTACTAAACAGGGCAGGTTGAGAATCTCCTGCCAAGGTCCGTTCCAAGTTCTTAAAAAGGTGACTAACGTGGACTACTTTATCAAGGTTAGAAATAGGGAGAAGGTGTTCCACGTCAATATGTTGAAGTCATACGTGGAGCGGCCGGCGGAGTTGTCAGGCGTAGTAGACGCCGTGTTGGAGAATGGACCTGAGTCGGCGGCGTCGGTGGTTGTCGGGGAGTCCGGTGACAGCGGGGACGATGTTAATCTCCACTTATCACTTGTGCCGCTGGCTCCATCTGAGTCATGGGCGGACGTGTCGATCTGTGATGATCTGTCACATGATCAAAAGATGCAGGTACGTGCGATACTTAGGGATTTCGGCGAGGTCTTTACAGATCTGCCGTGACGCACCAATGCAATAGTACATGACATAACTCTGACTGATGACCAGCATGTAAGAGTGAAACCATATCCGTTACCGTTGCATTATAAGACGGCGATTGAAAAGGAAATCGATGATATGGTCCGGCTTAGAGTTATCTCCCCTTCCGAGTCAGCTTACTCCTTCCCATTGGTGGTGGTGAAAAAAGAAGAACGGGTCCTTTCGAGTATGTATCGATTTTCGAAAACTTAATAACATTACGGGGGCGGACGCAGAGCCTGAGCCGAATCAGGAGGAGCTTCTGACCAAACTCTCCCATGCCCAATATTTCAGCAAGCTAGATCTGTCAAGTGGTTACTGGCAGGTGAAATGGCTAAGGGCGCAAAACCTCTTACGGCATTTGCAACTCCAACGGGTCTTTTTCAATTTAATTACATGTGTGTTGGGTTGGTGAATGCATCCGCAACATTTGTTAGAAGGTGTTAGGCCATGGGAACGATGTAATAACATACATCGACGACAGCTGTGTGTTTCATGACCCGTGGGACCAGCACATAGAGTGGGTGTTCGCTGCTTTGAAATGCTTAAAGACACATGGGCTCACTGCTCGTCCGAGTAAAGTATCTATCGGATACGCAGAACTGAGCTTCTTAGGTCATGTGGTGGGTCGTAACGTTATCAGACCAGTGAGTAACACGGTGACCAAAATCTTGGACTTGCAAGTGCAAGGACTAAGAGACAGGTAAAACGTCGGGGGGGGGGGGGGGGGGGTGATTAACTTTTACAATACGTTTACACCTAATTTCTCAACTTTGGCGCAGCCTTTAACAGAGCTTACGAAGAAAGGGCAGCCAAACAAGATAAGATGGTCAGAGAAATGCCAAGAAGCCCTCTGTAAAATAAAAAAAGTATTTTCAGGTGAACCAATTTTGAGGTTGCCAGACTTACATAAACCTCTAGTCTTGCACAACGATGCTTCCTCAGTGGGCATAGGGGCCTGTTTATTGCAGGAACATGAAGAGTCACTGCATCTGGTGTTGTACTTGAGTCGTAAGCTACTGCCAGCAGAGACAAGGTACTCAACGATCGAAAGGGAATGCCTGGCGATCGTGTGGGCCGTCTCTAAGCTGGCTAGGTATCTGTTGGGAGCACATGTCTTCCTTCAAACGGACCATAAGCCTCTGCTATTCCTGCAGGCGGCGAAGTCAACAAGTGCTAAGTTGACAAGATGGGCCATGTTACTGCAGCAATTCCGCTTTACTATTATTCCGATTCAGGGAGTACATAATGTAGTAGCGGACGTGCTGTCCAGATTATAGAGGGTTTTGTAAACTTGTAAATATCATATGATGCCTTGCAATGCATGTTTATGCTGTAATATGTTATGCTTTACAATGTATGTATTATGATGCCATAAAGGCAACCTGAACTAGAATCGAATATAATGTATATTTATAGCATGTACAAATGATTGTCTATACTATGAGATTGCTTACTGTGGTGGATGTCTATATGAGAATAACTATGAGCTTACGATATATTGTGTTTTCTTAGACCAGGTGTGGACAGTCGTTGTTATGTTTCACGACTACCAGTACCTGGGGTTGTTTATTTCATGCTCATATTGTGTTTGGAGGTGAGGTTGAGAAGGCATGAACGACAATGGTGGGGGTGAGAACTGTGACACTATACTGGCAGATGATGAGATGCTGTGATGGCTTACCGTCTGACTCCTCCGATGGAAGTAAACTACATTTTCTTTCTTGGGGGGGGGGGGTGGATGTCACGGCGTAGTGGCAGAAAAATAGATTGGTGACATCGTTATCAGCGAGTTTTGGCAACGCTGATAACTTTCTGAAAAACCGGTTAGTCAGGGCGACACCAGAAGTGAAAAAGGAAAGGCGCGAAAGGGACAGTGGACACTTGGCTTTTGTCAGAGAGTGACGGACATTTATGTGGTTCCCTTTTCACTGAATGTGAAAGATAGGTTATAGTGATTCAGGCTAGTGGACATAATTATAATTCCTGAGTGGTTTAAGGTCCAGTGATATTATTGTCAGAGGCCATCGGGTATAATTTGCCAGCGGATTGGTTTTTTCCATTGTGTAGTTTCCAGTTCGCCATAGTGAGCGATTTTTCGGTACTAAGATTGTATAGTGCTGTTACTGTCAGTTGTTAAGAGCATTTTGATACATATTAATTCGAGACGTTTCTCAGGCAGTATTTTATGTATTCCATATTGTTTCAGCCGTGTGTGGCTATACTGTGTGTAGTGCTTAATTAAAAGGGAATTCCTGTAGGAATTGTTATCTTGCTGTGTCAACCATTTCATGTTGTGGTCGTATCCTTAGATAATGAGCCAAGTATTAAATTAGCGTCAGTTCTAAATCCACAGCATTAATTGGTGGTTGACAGGAAGCATTGCTGCAGACATGGACTGACGAAAAAGTAGAGGAAACAGTGACTTCCTCATACCAGTACGTCAACGAGTTGACATCTCGAACCTAAGCAGGTTTGAAACTGGCAAATGATAACTTAAGACAGGCCAGGAGGAAGCATGCTGCGTACTACAACAAAAAAGCAAAGGATAGGGAACTGGAGGTGGGTGAAAAGGTAGTATTACTGTTGCAAAGCAGCAATAATAAATTGCAGATTGCATGGCAGGGACCCTATGTCATACTGGAAAAACTTTCTACGACCAATTATAAGATTGACAAAAAAGGAAAGGAGAAGATATATCATGTCGATCTTCTTAAAAAAATACTATGACAGGGAATCATCAGAAGTTGCACATATCACGACCCTAGCCATTGCAACAGAAATGCACGTTGAACCACTTCACTCTATGGAATATCCACTCACAACTACAGAGGATTATGTTCAAGTAAACATTAGTGAACATTTAACTCCAGAGCAGAAGAAGATGGTTCAGAAAATGTTGGAAACCCATGCTGATGTGCTCACAGATAAGCCAGGTCGTACGAATCTGTTAGAGTACGACATGAAGGTTACTGACCCTACACGAGTATGCATGAGAACATACCCTATACCTTAGGCGAAAGCCCAAGCACTAAGGGAGGAAGTTGATTATCTGTTGAAGGAGAAAATTATCTCGAAGTCAGACTCTCCCTATAGCTCAAGTGTGGTGCTATTAAGAAAACCGAGTGGTGAACACAGGTAAGTATTGACTACAGGAAGCTAAATGCGATCACAGAATCTCAGGTAGACCCATTACCTGACACAAAGCAGCTGTTCTCTACACTGAGTAAAGCTATTTATTTATCGACGGTAGATCTAAGCAAGGGATACTACCAAATACCAGTGAAACCAAAAGTTAGGAAAATGCCGGCATTTAGTACATCAGAAGGACACTACGAGTTTAATGTACCGCCTCTTGGACTGAAAAATGCTACAAGCATCTTTTTAAGAATGATGAGGAAATTGTTGGAACCTCTACAAAATCCCCATATCACTAACTTTATGGATGACATTCTTGTTGCTACAAACACATTTGAAGAGCATATAGTAGCGCTCTCTATGTTGTTTGACAGACTGAGAGAAACTGGATTGACTGCACGTCCAACAAAGTGCTATATCGGTTGGAAGGAGTTGGCATTCATAGGTCACACTATTTCTACAGGTCATATGTCTCCTGACCCAAAGAATATAGAGAAGTTAAAGAAGGCACACAGACCTCAAACGAAGAAAGATGTGAGAACATTTGTGTCATTATGTGGGTTCTATCAGAAATACATACCCCACTTTAACTCTCTGTGTACACTATTAACTAACTTAACTAAGAAAGGACAGACTGACAAAATCCAATGGAAGGCTGATTGTGTAAAAGCTTACACAGAGCTAAAAGCAAAACTCACCAGCAAACCCATCCTTACGCTACCCGATATCACACATGAATTTGTATTAAGGACGGACGCTAGCAGTATAGGTATTGGTGCAACTCTCTTGCAGCAATCAAAAGCCCAGCCGGAGGAAAATTTACCAGTCGCCTACGCCAGTAGGAAGCTGAATGCAGCTGAGTTGAATTACCCGACAATAGAGAAAGAATGTTTGGCTCTAATTTGGTCCATCGACAAATTTTCACCATACCTGTATGGGACACACTTCATTTTCCAAAGCGATCACTAGCCTTTAACGTTCTTGGCTGCATCTAGAAAGTTTAATTCGAGATTGTTAAGGTGGAGTCTACTTCTGACGCCTTATTCCTTTACAGTGAATTACATTCCGGGAAGAGACAATGTAGGAGCTGAATTTTCAAGTCGACACCCGATTTCTCTGGAAGTACAGACAAGAAATTATTAACTACAGCAGGTGTTTACACGTTAGCTAGGACACGTCACTGCTAGGAAAGGATGGGGCTATGTCGTGAAACGTGTGTGTAAACCCACGTCTTTGTTAATACATCATCATCGTATTCCTCCACTCCCAAAGGAGGATAGGCCTTCAACAAACACATGCCCAGTCCTCCTATCACGTGCCATCATCTCAAGTTCTTTCCACGTTCTCCTCATCATTTTCACTTCTGTTTCCAGCTCTCTTCTCCATGTACTTCTTGGTCTACTTCTGCCTCTCTTACCCTGGGGGTTCCAGAACAAGGACTGCCTTGTAATGCTATCAACAGGTGTCCTCAGTGTGTGTCCTATCCATCGCCATCGTCTTCTTCTCATCTCTTGTTCCACTGGCACTTGTCTAGTTCTTGTGATCAGTTCCACGTTGGTAACCTTGTCGTACTATTTTAATCCCTCTATTCTACGCAAGCACCCATTTATGAAAGTCTGTAGCTTTTTGGTTGTTGTCTTTGTTGTTCTCCATGTCTCAGAGCCATACAATAGGACTGACTTTACTTTTGAGTTGAAGATTCTTATTTTCGTGTTGGATCCGATTTCTCTTGATCTCCATATATTTCCCAATGCAATGAAAGCTCCTCTGTCTTTTTGTATTCTTATTTTGATATTGCTGTCTGTCCCTCCAACTTTGTCTATATTACTGCCAAGGTATGTGTACGATTCTACGTCTTGTATTGGTGTTTCTTCAATTTCAACCCTGTTATCATTACCTGCATTTATTCTCTTTTTTTGTCCTTTCCCTGCGTATTTTTAGACCCAATTGCTGTGACCTCTCATCGAGTGTTTTCAATTTGTCCTGCATCTGATTACGGTTATAGGACAGAAGAGCCAAGTCATCAGCAAAATCCAGATCATCCAACTGCTTAATCAGAGTCCACTGGATTCAATGTCTGTTGTGTGTTGTCGATGATCTCATAACCCAGTCTATTGCTAGTAAGAAAAGAAATGGAGACAAGAGGCATCCCTGTCGCGCTCCTGTTCTTATCCCAATCGGTTCTGTAAGCTGTCCTTCGTGAAGAACTCTACATGTCATGTCTTCATATGTTTTCTTTATTAAATTAATGATCTTCAGGGGAACTCCATAATGCCTCATCAATTTCCAAAGTGATTCTCTGTCTACACTGTCAAATGCCTTTTCGTAGTCCGTAAATACGATGTATAGTAGTGAATTCCATTCCAGACTTTGTTCAACTATTATTCTCAAAGTGGCTATCTGGTCTGTAAATGATCTGTTTTATCGAAATCCTGCTTGTTCATCTCCCAGTTTCTTGTCTATGGGCTCTTAATCTCTCAAGGATAATCCTGTTTAATACTTTTCCTGGCACTGATAGTAGCATTATTCCTCTATAATTTGTGCACTCTTGTAAATTTCCCTTCTTAGGCAACTTAACCAGATATCCTTCCTTCCATTCTGCTGGTATCTCTTCCTTTTCCCAGACGTTACCAAGTAATTTATATACCATCTCTGTAGCCGTGTCGATATCTGCTTTTATGGCCTCCGCTGGAATGCCATCAGGTCCAGACGCTTTTCCATCTCTTAGAAGCGTTAAGGCTTTCTTTATTTCTTCCTTCGTTGGTCTTTCACCGTTAATTTGTAGCTCTTTTTCTTCTGGCTGGATGTCTGGGGGGTTTTGTGGAGCTGGTCTATTGAGAAGGTCCTCAAAATATTCTGTCCACCTCTTGATTTGCACTTGTATTTTGCTGAGCAGTTTCCCATTCTTGTCTTTTATGAGCCAACTTGTTTGCTTGTATTTCCTTGTTAGCTTCTTTGTGCTGCTATACAGTTCTCTCATACTTCCTTTGGCTGCAGCATATTCTGCCTCTCTTGCCAACTCCTCAGAGTACATCCTCTTGTCTCTGTTGATACTTCTTTTTACTTCTTTGTTTGCTTCTGTGTACACTTCTTGAGCCTTGGCTTTGGAACTTCTGGTTTTGCTTGTGTTTAAATCTGCTTTCTTGTTTTTTTCTGCCTTTTATCTTATTGATGGTTTCTGTTGTTATCCATGCTTTTTGTTGTCTTTCCCTTATCCCCAGTATTTATTCACATATCTCATTCCATACAGTTTTGACCTGCTGCCAATAATCTTCTGTATTCTCTACATCTTCCAGCTGTTGGAGCACTTGGAATTTGTTAGATACTGTGACCGCAATTTTGTCTCTTGTTTCTTGATTTCTTAGATGTCCTACATTAAATTGTTGTCTATAATTTTGCATTGTTGCATATCTCTTGAGTTTCATTTTTACTTTGACTATCAGAAGGTGGTGATCTGATGCCACATCTGCTCCTCTATATACCTTAAATCCTGCAATGATGATCTAAACTTCTTGTTTATGCATATATGATCAATCTGATTATCGGTTCTATGGTCTGATGATATCCATGTTGCCTTGAGTATTCTCTCACGTGGAAACATGCTTCCTCCTATAGCCAGTTGATTTGAAGCACAGAAGTTTGAGAATAGTTCCCCATTTTCATTCATTTTTTTTCATTAAAACCGTGCATTTATTTCACGATAAAGTGTAGATTTCGTCCTCCACTTACTACTGGTATCAGACAACAGTCACTTTAACATGTAGATTTGATCATCTAGTAAAAACTAGTGTCAGCTAACACAGCCACTTTAGCGTATAGATTTGATCACCTACCAAATACAAGTATGAGACAACACAAATATTATAACGTATAAATTATGTCATCTACTAATTACTAGTATCAGAAACATAATCACTATAACGTATAGATTTGGTCATCTGCTAGGTACTAGTATCAGACAACACAATCACTAGAAGGTTTAGATTTGGCTTTTGAAGTTTGTCATGTTAAACAAGGGCGGATTTTTTTTTTCCTTTAACCAGCGGCACTTGGGTTTTCAGCAATTCGGCCCAATGACATGTCATTGCGGGGCTGGGGAACCTGAGGACTTTCCTTCCAACCCGGTCAGGAGCTTCGCTCCTTTCCATCCACAGAGGGTTTATCTCAGGAGCCATTCAGGTTATTCAGTCAAAATCCCGGTCGATGACACTCCTACAAATGACCGCGCCCGGGGTTGAACCTTGAAAACCTGGTCACTAGCGCAACGTTGTAACCATTACACCAGCGCGGCTCCCAAACAAGGGCGGATAAATATGGTTTATGATTGAGAAACGTACTCTATTAAAGCATATATTTATAATACAAAAACATTGTACCACATAGATACGCTTTGTTTTTTTTTTTTAAACATTTTGTTTTAATTATTTCACAAAACCTTTATGTTCGACCTTCTAATGAGTTGTAGTTAGGGCACATTTAGTTTAATAATTTAGATAATATATTTGTTTGTAGCTACAATTTCTCCTTGTCATCAACGTCACACTTGGTCATTTATTTTATTCTGAAACAGTCAAACTAAGGTATGTGTGCTTTGTCAGTAAAATAGTATATCTAATTACTTTCCTTGTCATACGATTTCTGGCAAAATTAAAATAAAAGGGTAACGTTATATATTTTCTTTAACCGTTTTGCTGACATTAGATGTCATTCTCTGCATAATTATTTAGTTACGTTTATTTTGGAAATTGTTTTTCTTAAGAAGTATGTTTGTGTACACTTTTTTTTTGGTGTTAGAGGACATTTCAAAGTTGTCTCACCTGACTTGTGTCAGCCTGATCTGTGTCAACTGATAGATTAAGAAGACTGACAATCTTCGAAAGTTGCCCTAATATATCCGTTCTCAGCACAGTAAGTTTCTTGTCAAAAATTGTCTCCATTTCATCTCGCAGCTCAGTAAGTTTTCTGTCTGTGGTGTCAGAATGTCTTTTTATCTGTGAGGTCATCTCCAGTAACTGATTCGTGATCGTTGCTGTAAATATGACGTTATAGATGATGAGAAATTGTAATATCAGATTAAGCGGGAAGAACAGGTGCTTGTCATGGAATTGCCTTCCCATATTCTCTGCAGTAGTGGTCCAACAGTGGCTACAATTCAAGAGTATCTTATGTGGGTCTTCAAAGGTGTCTTCCTTCGCACAAGATTACTCTTGGCAGAGTTGTAGATAGAACGATAATGATGCTTCTACCTTAAGGGAGTGTTTACAAGATACTCGTATTTCAGAAGTCAAGAACAATGCTGCATTGGGCAGAGCAATTGTTAACTTAGTATCTGATTCGTCGCCTTTTGCGAAGAAAGGGTTATGAAATGATTTTTCAGCTCGTTAAAGCATCCACCATGAAGTACTCAGAGGAATACTTATTATTTTATGGCTCTGTTGATAGTGTAATTATGAAATTGATTAATACATACACATGTAGTACATTCAGAAATGATTTAAATCAACGTTAAATTTGTATATAATAAGTAACATGGTCAAATTTAGTAATCTATTAGAGTTAACAGTATTTAAAAATGAACAATTCGTTAACCGACAATAATCACCATCGAGTGATGCTTAGGAGGATAGGGTGAAAGTTCACTTTACAGCTTTTATGTTAACTTAGCTGCCAATGAGATTCTGATCCAGAGTCCGCTGGGAGAACAACATGAGACAGTCTGTAAAGGACCAAGGACTAGAATTGAACCAGACCAAGAAGAAGAAAGCCGAAAGGACAGTATGGCGCTCTCGTTTCCAAACTTCTACACCTCACTGTAGAAGAGGAACGACTAAGTAAGTAAGTAAACGAAGTTTGTCACATTAAGGAAAGATATAATCCTGGTCATCATAAATTTGTATCTTAAACATAATCAAGAAGAATTACAAACGTTGGCAAACTGGAATAATAGTAGTGGTTCACCAGATGAGACATTTCATTGTGATATGTAAATATGTTTTATTAAGGGATAGTTCCTGCATGAATGGAAAGCCTTAAATCTTCAGAAACTGGTGTGGATCTACAGCCTTAGTCATGCAGGGGTGCGTGGCAATAAGATAGCAGTTACACTAGGTTCCAGAGCACCTGTAGTGGGTCATTGGAAATGGATAAGGGATAAATACTTAAGTCAGTCAGTGATCGCCTGTTAGAGAGTGACACTGCAATCGATGAATCAATAAGATTAAAATAGCTGGATTTTGGCAATAAATTCAAGACTTTCAGGGGTGAACGTATGAGAGGATGCATCCTTGGTGTACACAACCAGTACGCTACATGAACAGTTATCATTCATAGCCTTCGACATTTGTCAAGTTAGACTGAGTACTATGGGTTTGTCTAGAGTGCTGTGATGTCGATTCTGATTAACATTAATTATAACAGCGTATGACACACCCGCAAACTAAACATGAAAACCAGGTTATCAGAAATAGCAGAATCTTTGTTATCAAAATCAAGAGTATCTTTTTGTCTGGTTCTGGTTGTAATCAACAATAATTTGGTGACCTTGACATAACACTTAATTCCTTCTTTTCTACACAAGTACCCATTTATGACGGTCTATTACTACTTGATTCTTGTTCTTGTTGATATGTTTCAGAGCCATACAATAATGTTGACTTGACATTTGAGTTGAAATTTCATAATTGTTTAATTGGACGTGATTGTTTTCTTTTTTAATTTTTTTTTACAATTTATATCACCCAACACAAATAAACCTCTGATTCCCTTTTGTATCCTTATTTCAATAACATTCACTGTCCTTCTTTGTTTGTCCATATTGTTGCCAAGATACATGTATGATTCAACATGTAGTAGCGGTGTTTCTTTATTTGCAGCCTTACTATCGTTTATTTCTTTTGTTCTCACTATCTCCGTCACTTCTAACAGAAAGATAAACATTTCGACAAGAGCCTTGAATTGTATCAAAACAAAACGAACACCGTGTTACCAGGATTAACACGAAGTATCAAATCAGAACAATTTGAAAGCCTTAAAACAAGCTTTGTTGGTTAGGTATGAACAAAATGAAGAAGATATAGAAAAAGATATAGAACTGCTAAACTTCTAACAGGAGAGACATTTCTGCAGTTCTCAGCAAGGTTAGAGATGTACTTGCTGAGGTGGTGCGGTTAGGAAATTTTACTAAGGATTTTGAAGAGATCAAGGAGATCATTTTAATAGAACAACTCCTGGAGTCCATGTCTCCTGAGACAAACACATTTCTAGTAGAACATAAGAGAGAGAGAGAGAGAGAGAGAGAGAGAGAGAGAGAGAGATTAGAGAAAATAATCATCTATGCAGAAAGTCATAAACTGGCTCATCCAATGTCTCAAGTGAATAAGAGGAAACAATGAAAAAGTTTTAACCCAAACCAAAACCCAACCAAGTTTGAACAAAAAGACAATACAACTAAGTACAAACCAAGATATGATAATAAAGATAAGAACCCGCTAGGATCAGACAATAACCCTCCAACAAAGTAAGGAAAGTGGTTTAAATCTTGCCAAATGAGTAACCACAATAATGCAGACTGCAGAAGGGACAACCCTCCTTATCATGTTGCATGTCTTACAACAGGGAACAAGGGAAGGGAGGAACTGTTAGTTAGTCAGAATGGCCTCCATCATCCCCCTATCTGTGAGGAAGTAACATGTAATGGCACTAAAATTCAGTGCTTATATGATTCAGGATTGGAATTCGACTCAGTCGTGAGTGCAACCCTAGTGCACTCTGATCAACTTACAATAGAAACAGTGTAAGTAAATAAAATAAGGGGCTGCTGTAAAACTGGTAAGGAATATAAGTATATAAACTAATAAAACGGTATATAATCAGTTCTACAAATAACGGTTCACGGGAAAAAAGGGACGTTTCGGGTTTTACCCTTCATCGGCCACAAACAGGTGACAAAGACAAGAACTACATATAAGCTCTACAAAAACATACGTTAATGAGAAACAAACACCAAATGAGCACTACAAGAAGATGCGACATTCATGTCACTGCTCTCGTTTCATGTGCCGGGGATGACCGGACTCGCTTTTCGTTGGAAAATCGTCTTATTTTTAAAATGGGCACTTTAAGTCCTGATGGGATTAATATCCAACATCATTTTGCATAAATTCTGGTAGCTTTTCTCTTTTTCATTCATCTTTATTCGCTGCTTTTTCGATTTATCTGCTTATGTTTTAGTTTTGGTTCGTTTCGTATCCTTTTGTATCTTTTTATTGTTGCTAAACGTCAATTATACGTCACTTCCTTCAAGTTTTCTTTGGAGAGAGTACCACTGTCGCCTTGTCCAAGCGTCTACGAATCTTGCTAAGTGCTCTTTTACTTTCTCAGATGTTGTGTTTATTATTTTTTTCGTTTCGTTGACTATTTACTTTCTTATTTCGGTATTTTTTTCATTTTCTTCGATTTTATTGTATTATTATTGTTCTTTTTTCGCACATCACTGTGGTTGTTTACTTTTTCCATCTTCTTGTAGTGCTCATTTGGTGTTTGCTTCTCATTAACGTATGTTTTTGTAGAGCTTATATGTAGTTCTTGTCTTTGTCACCTGTTTGTGGCTAACGAAGGGCAAAACCCGAAACGTCCCTTGTTTCCCGTGAACCGTTATTTGTAGAACTGATTATATACCGTTTTATTAGTTTATATACAATAGAAACAGTGGACATACAAGGGGTAATGAAGGGAACCGTCACCATGACATTTCCCATATCAAGGATCAACGTGAAAACTCGCTATTTGGACGGGGTGATAAGAGCAGCAGTGAGTGATGATTCTATATTCCCGCTGGTAATAGGATGTAAATATGTCTTTTTGGGTGACCCAATAAACATTTTGTCATGACAGCAAACGATACCAGGTCAAGCACCAAAAAGGAGGAGCAAAATCCAATAAACATTCATCTTATAAAGATGAGAAAGGCTCAAACTGCTGACAGCACATTGAAGCCTTGCTTTGTCAAATTGCCAAAGGCCCATAATCCTCCAGAAAAAGGAGACTACTATATATAAAATCTCCTACTTTACAGACAAGCTTGAAAAGGACCTAAAGGGCATGGACAGCTGGTGGTGCCTTAATTCTACAGAGAGGAAATTATGGAGCAAGAGCATGCTACATCAGGCAGTGGACACAGAGGAAAAGGGGCCACTTGTCAAAAGTTAGCATTGCAATATTACTGGCCAGGAATCATTGAAGACAATGGTTGGCATATAAAATCCTGTTCAGAATGTAACTAGGTAACCTCAATCAGATGTGTAGACCAGTTAGAGGACATATGGAAGCATTGTTGCTGGCGTAGACCCATTAAAAAAACTCACAAGAGAAAACAACAGGTAGATCCATTGATAAAGAAAAGACAAATTCACAAGTCTACTGTTACACCAGTAACCATGGCAATTCTCCGTATTGTACAGAGAGAGGACGAAAGATATCCCATCCCGACTAGATATTGTTCGGAACAGCATGGCCTTAATCATCTGGGAAATTTGGTTAGTTAGCAGCAAGTATTTTAAAAGCCTCGGAAACAAACCAGATCCATAGGAGGACGGAACCTGTACCAAACAATTGATGGATACAGGCCCCACTTCGGTAACCTGCCCCTTACAATAGAAATAGGCGTGAGTCTGGCAACGTTGTTGTTTGGCCGGCCCCATACACGGTCCACTGGAAGCATTGTTGCGGACATGGACTGAACAATAGCATGCACGCACAGGCTCTCAAGGAAGAGATTGATTGTCTCTTGAAAGAGAACCTTTTGTCAAAGTCTGAATCTCCCTACAGTCCAAGCGTAGTACTATTAGGAACAGCCTGATAGGATCCAATGGAACGCTGAGTGTGATAAAGCTTACACTGAGCTAAATGAAAAACTCACCAGCAAACCCATCTTTACCCTACCCGATATCACACAAGAATTTGTGTTAAGAACGGACGCAAGCAATGTGGGAATATGGGGCGACCATATCACAAAAGTCAAAAACCCAGACAGAAGAATTACTACCAGTGGCTTATGCCAGTCGAAAGCTAAGTTCACCAGAACTGAATTATTCGACGATAGAGCGAGAATGTTTTTCTTTTATCTGAGCCATTGACACATGTTCCCTTTATCTTTACGGGAAACATTTCATGTTGAAAGTGATCACCAGCCTTTAACGTTTCTGGCAGTATTCAAAAAAGTTAAACTCCAGATTGTTAAGGTGGAGTCTTCTTCTAGCTCCTTACTCGTTTACGGTAAATTACATTCCTGGAAAAGAAAATGTGGGAGCAGACATTTTAAGTCGGCACCCAATTGCTGTGGAAGGAAAGACAGGAGAAGTATAACTTCAGTTCGTGTTTACAATAATACATTGTAAACAGCACAATTTAAAAAAGATGGGACCTCTGTAGCAAAGTGTGCAAAAGCACGCTTAGTTAATGGACTGATAGAACGAGAAGAGAAAGAATATATTATGATGGTTTCGGCAAGAGCCTTGAACTGTATGAAAACAAAACTAACACCGTGTTACCAGAATTAACACGAAGTAGAAAATTTCTCTAAGCGTTCTTATAATAGTAGCTGTCACGCATGCGCATTTGTTTATGTTATCGGAGAGAGGCAGGTATGGCAAAAAACATAATAGCAAAAGCATAGTGTTGCAAGTTAGGTAGAGGATTTCTTTTGAACTGAGACTATGTATCAGTGAATTGTGATAAACGTTATAGATTTTCAAAGAATAGATATGCAGAAATGGAAATTCAAAAGGAAAGTTGGAAGAAGTATGTATATATTAAGACATTTGCAGTTTTATTTGACGTTCACATCACAGGTCTAACCTAGTGATAGACTTTATAAATTCGTAGTAAATACATGCCATACCCGATTGTAAGTTTAAGTATATGAAAAGGAAGCTTCCAGTAGGGGAGGACAAAGGAAATATAAGATAACATGATGGATAAACTTGATTGGGTGTGTATTGGAACGATTGCTGGGCCAGTTGCACATAATACCCAAGATGAGAGAAATCTTCAGTGCTGTAAAGGGACACAACATTGGCGCTCCCCGAGACGCCCGTGCGGACAATATATAAAGCGAGAACACTGAGTTCAAAATACAAACAATAAATGAATATTATGCAAAAATAAAGGTATATTTTCAGGCACTCGTAAGAAATAAAGAAGTAGAACACTAGACAACAGAAAAACAACAGACGTGAGTGGATTACCCAGGAATCGAACCCCGGATCTTCCGTGCGACAACACCGCCTAGCTATGGAAGCGAATCACACTATCCTCCTGGCCATCTACGCATCACCAAAAATGATGCTTCAATGACTTGTCATAAGTGCGAACCACAAGACACAACACCGGAAGTTTACAATGGGCAGCCCAGCCTATTTATGAAGCAATCACATCTTTTGTTCTCATATTATACAGTATAGGTCAGTCCACATATGATAAAGACCTAAATACTGTGTCAAGTAAATGATGGTAGTCTTTAAGAACAGTAAGTATAGAACAGAGGGTAGGTTTGTTTGGTATTGTATAAACATTTATAACTTATAAGGAAGGGAAAAACGAGGCCTGGAAACAGTAAAAAAAAATTAGACAAACATAAAGGTATGTTTTCAGGCACTCGCCCTGTGACGGACACCAAGGCAGGCGCAGTGCCATCCCTCTGCCTCAAAAGGGCCCAACCCATACTACTGGGGGTCCTTCTCAATTGTCCCGTGGAGCCGGGAGGTATGAGATTAGAGCTACTGGCCAAGCAAAGCAAAGGCCACTTAAAATAATGCACTGGAATGCTGAAGGCGTCAACACTATAAAAGACGACTACAGCAAAAAATTAAAGCTCGAAAATATCTTGAATGAAGAGCTCGTAAATGTATGCTGCTTGCAAGACACCCATCTCAACAAGGACATAGCCTTCAAAATCAGAAGCTACCAGTGCTACCGATCTGACCGAATAGACAGGCGAAAGGGTGGAATACTGACACTCGTGAGGAATAACATCAGTGCATGTCAGCTTGAAACATATATGGAGGGGGCGGAATACCAGATGCAACATCTCAGGACATAAAGTACATAATTCCACCTGCTCAACTACATCTGTCCGAGTGACCGCCCACTGGCACTAGACACAATCCCAGCAAAAGAAAAATTGATTGTATGCGGAGACTTCAACAGCCACTCACAGAGCTGGCGCTATGATCACATGGACAGGAGAGGTGAGGAGCTTGAAAACTGGGAGGATGACAATGGGTTTATCCTGATTAACCAGCCAATCGACTCACCAACCTTCTACTCGAGATCATGGCCCACCACCTCTACACCAGACCAGGCATTCCACTCACCCGGCCTAGTGTGGAACACCACACGCGTTGTAGGGAAGCAACTAGGAGGCAGCGACCACCAGCCAGTCTTCCTAGTTGTGGAAAATGAACTTGTCAAGGAGAGCAGCACTATATCTAGGTGGAACTACAAGAAGACGTGAGTGGCTTACCCAGGACTCGAACCGTGGACCTTCCGTGCGACAACACCGCCTAGCTATGCAAGCGAATCACACTATCCTCCCTGCCAGAAGACAAAGTAGAGCGCTGTCTATACTACGCCAGTTACCACTGCATGCAGGGCAGACATTCTTCGCAAATTTAAGTTTTCATAAGAGCTTGGAATCGATCATAGAGGATGTGTAGGTTTACTATAGATATTTATGTGAATAATATCAATTTTATTTCAGATTATTTCAGTGTGTTGTGAATGTATCGGACATATTGTTTTTGTGGATATGATTGCTGAAGTTTGGAAAACCTAAAATATAACTTCCACAGTCCTTGTCAGGGCAAATACATTCTGGTTTTGTCTGGGTCTATAACCTACCAGCACTGACTTGGCATGTATGTGAGGAAGGCAGAGGTTGCATCGTGTCCATATATTCAGATTGCTTTGATTATTCATGCGTTTTTATATTTGCAGTAGACACCAGTCTGTCTCGCTATATCTCAATCACACAAGGCCATATATCATTTATCATACATGTAGAAACCTGATGACACCCTTATCTCATACACACCATATGATGTAAAAGGTCTCCATGACATCACCTAGCCACTTGATACTCCTTGTTCCAGGTTCTATATTCGAATTTCAAAAACCCTGAAGTCAAGGGGACCGTCGATCATGCTATCTAAACGTAACAAGAGCCCAGCATATCGTAGAGATAAGAATTTTAGGGATATTCTTGTACACAGTGGCTTAAGACATACTAGCCCTTCATACTTTGGTACTAAACCGTGCCAACGCCGTATATGTAAGAGCTGTCCATTTGTACTCTAAACTCAGACAGTCACTTTTGCGGAAGGAAAATTTTTCATTAGAGAGTATTTCACGTGCGAATGCAGAAACCTAATTTATGCTATCGTCTGCAAGAAGTGTGGCATTACCTATATTGTTGAAACTGGCAGAAGTTTGGCAGACACTTTTCGTGAGCACTAAAATGACATCTATCATGGCAAAGATTTACCAGTGGCCCTTCATTTCAATAGGCCTGACCATTCAGGTAATTCCGAAATTCATGTCACTACCCTCCTTTCGTGTGTCGGTGATGTCCAAACTCGCGTTTTGTTGGAGAATCGTCTCATTTTTCAAATGGGCGGTTTATCTCCCAAAGGCATTAATGTCCAACATCATTTTGCATAAATTCTGGTGGCTTTTCTCTCTTTTTCATTATTTGTTGTTTTTTCGATCTATCTTCTTATGTTTTTGTTTTGGTTCGTTTCTTATCCTTTTGTACCTTTTTTAAATTGTCGCTATGTTATACGTCACTTCCTTAGACGATTTCTTGGACAAGGTAACTCAGTGTTCTATTCCAAGCATCTACGGATCTAGCTAAGTGACCTTCTACTTGTTCCGAAGTTTTGTTCATTCTCTTTTTTTTTTCGTTTCGTTGATTATTTACTTCCTTGTTTCGGTATTTCTTTCAGGTTTTACGATTTTCTTGTATTATTATTGTTCCTTTTTCGCTCATCACTGTGGGTGTTTACTTTTTCCATCTGCTTGTATCGCTCATTTGGTGTATGTTTCTCATCATCGTATGTTTTTGTAGTACCTATATGTAATTCTTGTCATCGTCATCTGTTTGTAACTGTGGCTGAATGAGGGTGAAACCCGAAACGTCCCTTGTTTCATGTGAACCGTTAATTTGTAGAACTGATTCAATACCGTTTTATTGGTTTATTTACTTAGCACATGCGACACCCCTTATCCGTCTTGTCTTTCTGAAACAAATTTAAATGTGCTGTCGAGATCTGTTTCTAACTGTATGACCTCATTAAGATATGTCACTGACGGTATTACCTCATTAAGATCCAACAATCATGACAAAGCTTTATGATGATCCAAGTAGCCATATTCGTCTATGCTGACTACCTCTTAACAATGATCAACGTTGGTTGTACGTTTGTGCCTTTGTGTTTTGTCTTTGTTTAACGTCCCTAGGTTATACAACAGTCTAACGTGCCATGACATACAACGGTTAATTTATACATCACTCCAGTCTAACAGGACATAGAATCCAACAGTTATACTATAAATCACTTGATGACACAGGCATTACGAATGTAGTGAGTGATTTCAGCACCAGCTTACGGGAAGCTGAGGCGCCTGAAGACTGGCTACATACTTACCCACGCCCAGTTCTTAAAACTGGTAAAGACCCCACATTGCTTAGCAGCTATTGAATCAGCACATTCCAGAGTAGAAGAAGATAATGGCGGGTCAATTAATGAACAACCTTGAAAATGCACATATCCTACCTGATACCCTTGGCCATTATAGACCAATAAAAGTAACATGGAGTTACGCTGGAACATTTGCTTACGATGTGTATGTAGGTTTCCAGGGGTAACAAGTCATGGCGGCTGTGGCAATTTTCGCTGAGGATACTTTCAACAGTGTGGACTTTGTAATCTTAATGCGCCGTGCAATGGCATGTGGCGAAAACCATTGGCTAACATGTTTGGATTAACGAAGAGCTCAGTGATATTTCGTTTGGGAACATGGACATCAGAACCAATGCATATGTCACTTGATGATTACCCAAGGGTTCTCCAGTATCACCTGTGCTGTTTAACATATATTCAGAAACAAAAATAACTGAAATTCAACAATCATTTTGATGATGCTCATTTACATGACTGGCTCAGATGAAATTGTTAAAAGCACACATGAAACACCTCAAGCAGTTTCTAAATGGTGCGAGGAAACCAGCTCCAAGCCTGTGTGCAGTGGCGGTCCTTGAATAACTCCATACTGAAAGCAGATCTTCCAGAACTTACACTACGTGGACAGAAAATCTAAAGGCAAGACAAGCTGACATAACTTGGAGTTTCATTCGATCGAGGGCTATCGTATTAGCACCATGTTGATCACATCATACAGAAGAGCAAGAGAAGTCTGGCAGCGCTAAAACAATGGCTATAGCACCCCTGTTTCTCCTGTATCTTCAGCGGGTGCTGGTCATGCTTGTAATCGAGAATGGCCTGAGAATATGCACACTGTCAATATCACAATGTGAACGACTGCAACGCATTCAACATGAAGTGATGCGGAAAGTCTCGGACTGTACTTGAGATACTCCCATTGATACGATTCAGCACATACTTGGATTGCTGTCAATTTGAATCAGATGTGCGATGAACCAGGTAAAAGCTTGAGAACATAGCTAACATCAAAAGAGCAAGAATGAAGAGGTGTATGTCGTGGATGGCGCAAACAGTGCAACTGTTGTTGTTGTTGTTGTTGTTGTTGTTGCAACTAAAAGACAGATGACCACAGTTTAAAATATTTTCAATGGAGATGAGTAGAATAAGTCAGGCGAGAACTGGACGAGGTACCAGCAAGTCATCATGAGCCTTGGCAGATAATTCATAAATTGGACTAATAGGAGGGCAGAGCTGGAAGCTGATCAGCTGATAAATGATATTCGTGGAGATAATGATGCCGTTGTGCACACTGATGGGTTTGTATTCCGTGTTGAGAAATCAGGGTGAGGCTTTTCTACCGGAGTAAAGTGCAGAATCGTTGCTGGTCTTAGCGGGGCTTACATGAGAACAACCTCCAGCATGTGATTGGAAGTAGAGTTAGCTACTATAGCCTTAATGTGGTTATCTGAAACTTCATTAACAAGGGCACTTAATGAATCACACTCACAAGCCACGCTTCGGAATGTCCAGAGTGGATGGCTCCGGCATGAGTGGTAAACCTCCATAGAAGCCTCCAATCTTCATGAGCTGATGTGAAACTACTACCTGGCCATGCTGAGGTGTCCGGTAATAAAACAGCTAATAGAATAGATTCAAAAGCACAAGACATTCGACTTCCGACTTCTGAAGCGGACAGACGTATTTTAGCTAAACTCAAAATACACAAGGCTGATACGTCCTTCTCAGGACGAGACACAGTGGAGAAATTCATCAAACTACTCAAGGGTTCAGATAAGTTGTTACATTTTTTAACTATCTTTAGTATTAGCTTATTGCAGTTAGTTTTAGTATTAGGGGACTAATTTACCTATTGCTATAAATATTTATATAATTTAGGAATTGTAACGAGGAGGAAAATAAAATAAAATAAACCAAAAACCATAGATTACTAATAACATTATTCAACCATCAAAATATAATTTATGTAAAACAAATATATTAAAGTTACCTGGCTAATTTCGAACTAGATTTAACTGTTCAACAATGTCTACTAGACAAGTTTAAAAGTCTTTCTTAAATAATAATATTATAAAATTTAGAAAAAAAGAAAGGAGAAAGCAAGGATATAAATAACTTAAGATAAAAGCAGTGAGACTAAAGATAAACATTAAAGTTCATACAAAACCAAGCACATAATTAAAAAGAGTAGTAGCAAGTTAAAAGACAAGGACAATGCCACCGATAACCAGGGCACAGTCCGGGGAAGGCTAAGCGTGGGCCAATACACATGTAAAGGACAAAACACCAAACCTGACAGAAAAGACAGGACCACGAACCCTGAAGTCAGAGACACAGAAATAAAGGACAGGATAGAGACAATAAGGAAAAACTGGAAGGAGGCTCAGAAGTAAAAACGACAATAAGCTTAAACAATAACGGCGAAAACTCAAGAACCGTGACAGCAAACAAAAGATAAGACTCAGCGAAGATGAAAATCAGGACAACCAGAAAAACACAACCAAAAGAATTCACGAAACCAGAGAAGAAATCAAAGAAGACTCCAACCGAAAGGAAACCCCCAATAATGTTAAAATTACACAAATAGCTGGAACAGAAGCCACGCTACGGACTCTCCCGGACGACTAAATCCTGGTCATCCTGGAAAAAGTAATTGATAAAAAAAGCCATTGCCAAAATACAAAAACAATACAGTGGAATAATGCTAACACTAAATGAAACAGAAAAAGACCAAAACTTTACTACAAGAACTGCAGGAAAAACATACATTGATCCAACTGGCCCATAACATCAAAATACAAATACAAATTTCAAAAGAAAAGAGAAGATGTGTTGTAAAAGGTATAAACCCAATCCTGTCAGGTGAGGAAGTTTTAAACAACCTGGCCAAGCAGAACCCAGATTTAAAGCTGGGACATGTCGAACGAATAACAGTAAAAGGGAGTGTAGTAACCCCAGTGGTAGTAATAACGACATAAGGGAGGGAACCCCCAAAACAGTACAATTTGGAAAGCTAAACAGAACACAGAAGCTTACATTCCACTAACTTTGCTGTGCTCCAACTGCATGAAATTTGGCCATGGCCGACACAGTTGCAGGGAGAAGACAGTTTGTAGGTTTTTTGCCGGTGCAATCCCTGCTACCCAGTGCGAAAAGTCTAAGTCAGATACTGACTATAAAAAGGCTAAGTCAGATACTGACTATAAAAAGGCTAAGTCGGATACTGACTATAAAAAGGCTAAGTCAGATACTGACTATAAAAAGGCTACGTCAGATACTGACTATAAAAAGGCTAAGTCAGATACTGACTATAAAAAGGGCAACGAAAACAGTAAATGCATTAACTGCAAAGGAAACCACAGCGCCAGGTTCCAGGGCTGCCCAGTGTATCAGCAGACCAAAAAAGAATTGAAGGAATCAATAACAACCAAAACCCTTTTCAAAACGGTCATTAAAGATATAAAGGAAAACAATACATATACGAGCACTAAAGTAATAACATAAATCAAGAGAGTACAAGAGAAAGTTAAAATGATTAAAACACAATTGGCTAAAGAAAGTAAGAACCATGTAGATAGTAACAAAACAGTTCCAAAAAACCAGTCGGATGGTTCAACTACATCCTTGGAAGGTACGAATGCACTGAAAAGTGCAGAGGCAATGCTTCAAGAAATGAAAGCCATACAGCACCAAATAGCCCAGGATGTAGTTAAATTGTCAGCACTGAAAGAAGAAAATGAAATGATACTAGTTAAATTATCTGAACTGAAAGAGGATAATGAAATTACACTAAAAAGGATAGAAAATCAGAGACAGGAGATTAACATAGACAGAGAAGCAATAGAAAAGGAAAGTGGCAAACAAAAGCAAGAAGCCAAATGGAAAGAATGGGTAAAGAGTTGGCAGACCAGAACCCCCAAGAATGGAAGAATAAGTAAAAACAATATAAGAGCAGGACTGGGAAGGTCGGAGATCAAGAGCCAAGTGAAGATAACTATAAACGAGGAATGGAAGACACCATGGAAGAACAGTAGAAAAGGGAGACACGCGTTCAAACTGCTGAAAGAACCAACAAGGACGTGCCAGGTCAGAGAAGAATTAAAGATACCAAAGAACAAAACACGGTGGCGTCTCCGTCTCGGTGCAGCATACTTTATTATAGAGGAACCATACTGCCAAGAATCTCAGTAAGAAAATTACATAGACCACTACCTGATCCACTGTAAAAAGTACGAACAACAAAGGCTAGAATTAAAAACTTACTATAGAAATCGCAATATAGACATGATAGGTGATAAGGTTTTAAGCACAAATGCCCCAGGAGATGCCCAATCAATACTTAAAAGATATAAAAATAAAACAAAGGAAAACATAAAGGTTAGTACTTGAGAAAAGACACTCAACCAAATAGAAATTAAGCAACGAGAACTAACCAATCATTAAAAATAGCTACTCATAGGACAAGGAAAGACAATGATGTATTTAAAAAAAAAACAAAGAACAAATACTAATACAAATAAAAACCAAGTGTAAAGGACAATAGTTATCTATAAACAACACAAAAGAGAAAATAAAGTGGACAAATACTAATATAAAATCAGCAACTGCAAAAGACAATATTTATTTAAATTGAATACAAAATTTGTAAAAAAAAATGACACTAAATATCCCAATTATAACCAATTTTCAGGTTGAAAAGGGTAGACCAAGATGGAACGATAAGAGGCAATAACGGTCAGCTGTTAAGTACAAGCTCTCCACCCATCACCTCTTCAAAACAACAACAACACACAATATAAACGTTACATAAAGTACAATGGTTGGCTAATGGATCTCCCTAGGGGAAGGTTATATAAAGTACAATGATTTGCTAATGTATCACCCTAGTGTAAGGTTATATAAAGTACAATGATTGGCTAATGTATCACCCTAGTGTAAGGTTATATAAAGTACAATGAATGGCTAATGTGTCATCCTAGTGTAAGGTTATATAAAGTACAATGAATGGATAATGTATCACCCTAGTGTAAGGTTACATAAAGTACAATGATTGGCTAATATATCACTCTAGTGTAAGGTTACATAAAGTACAATGATTGGCTACTGTATCACCCTAGCGTAAGGTTACATAAAGTACAATGATTGGCTAATATATCACCCTAGTGTAAGGTTACATAAAGTACAATGATTGGCTAATATATCACCCTAGTGTAAAGTTACATAAAGTACAATTATTGGATACTGTAGCACCCTGGTGTAAGGTTACATAAAGTACAATTATTGGCTACTGTATCACCCTAGTGTAATGTTACATAAAGTACAATTATTGGCTAATGTATAACCCTTGTCTAGTGTTACACTCAGTAAAACAGTTAGTTTAAATGAAGGACTGTTAAGAAACTTTATTATGTATATTACATGTTGGCCTCACTTAGATTTCTTAGAAGTTTAAATTCACGCGGTAACATATTTATCTGAAGTCAACATGATGTATTTTGCCCTATAGTATAATGTAGGTGAACGCGATTATGTGTAGACGTCACAGGGAAAGGATGATGTAATGAGGTGCTGCGCTAGTGTATGCAAACGGTCTTTCAGGGCCTTTCGTCGTTTGAATCCGTCTGAGTAAGACGTGGACTTTATTGCTCCCAAATTTATTGAAGTGTATAAATCTCCTACGTGGCTTATAGTATTACGAAGGTCACCACCTTTATTCTACACGATGCAGTAATTGAGCATGCTATGGTGATGAGCATTTTTATGAAGAAGGAAGTTCAGGGAGTATAATTATAATATTGCCATCGCCAGCTGTCAGTTATCACTACTTCAATGAGTCCGCTTGCCGGCATTGCTAGTATCCAGGCCAGACATGTGACGATGAAGTACTGACTGTAGGAGACTAATCTGATGTATGTATAATATGATTGCTATGAACTTGATGTGATGCCTCGTCATTAAATGTACTTTGTTCGTGGACCCAGCCACGAATATCGTTGTGAAGTTTATTCAAGTTAATACATTGTTGTTGGACACTCACAGCGTAATATACGCATGAAAATCAGCACGATACTCAACCACTCTCTCAAACCCCATTTTAACAAGGACCTTGTTCCCGTCTATTCAGCTTTTACTGCCTTATTAGTTGTACGGTATAAATTAACAAAATCTGTCACTAATTATATCTTTATGTTTTACTAATGTTCTTTATTTGTTATTTTATTTTATTTATTTTGTTGTTGTTGTTAAAACTGTGGTTAAAGTTACATGTTGTCTATTGATATATGTGCTTCTATATATGTTTGATAAGTACACAGCTAATATTCTCTCACCGCACTTTCCGCTGCTCCCAGGACTTGCAACCTTCGTTATGGCATCTGGCTGGCCAGTTTTGTTCACAAAGTGAAGCTCACACAGAAATGATCCATCCAGGCAGTCTGTTTCAGCCATGAAACTTAAAGCTAGAACTGCGTGATATCTGGACACGCCGCCAGTGGCGTTTACAACATGGGCTTTTGTTTGTTCTACGTACGGTTTTGGGGCATACACTGACACTGATGCCACTTTGACAGGAGCGTTTACCAGTGTGACGTCAAACACGGTTAGTCCAATAATAGACAAAATATGACGGTCAGTTTGGTTGGTGTCAATCGAACACTGAAGGTGTCCACAATAGGTATCATACGGTGTCCTGTCCATGAACAAGTACAGTCCTGAAGGTAAAGAAAATAATATGAACATAGAAACCATCAATTTTGTAACATGAATGTAATATCGTTTGTCATAACAATTTGACACATAATGCTAACATCGGACGTACTTACACATTATATATAGCAGCCAGACATAGACAACCTGTTCAAAGCAAGAAAGAAGGTTCAATGGTGTCCATCTACGGCAGACTGTCAACCTTTTTATCCTGAAGAAACCACTGAAATAACTTTCATGTCTGAATACAAAATTACTACTTCTAGTAGCTCACAGTACGTTAGTGTAGCAGGGAACATGATAACAGGGAAGTAATAGGAAAAGGACAATTGGGAGGGAGATGTGTTGCGTCCCTTCAAGAACAAAGACAGGTGATAATGGATACGAGTTAAATGATACGAGTAAGCTCCCCTTAGTTATTAAAAATAGAACGATAAACAAACACGTGATGTAGTGAGTGAAATCAAGGTTCATGAGTTTTGCAAGAAAGTCGAAGTAAAGGGTTTTAAGATAAGAGTTGACAAATAAGAAGTTAAGAAGTTCACAACGAGAGAGCGCAGCGTAAAGACAAACTGAGTTTGTGTCCAGCAAATACTTTTCTGAGCTTCTGTGGTTCCTACAGATATACTGCTCATAGTTGTCTACAGAAGTTATACAAGAGAAATGTTGTTTTTGAGAAGAGACATATTTTCAGATGAGAAAATTGTGTTAGATTTATGTGAGGGTAGTTTATTCGTTACATCAAGGTATACATAGTTGATTTTGTTGAATTCAGTGAACCGAGAACTACCGAATCAACAATGCCGGGATAGCAGAACTGTCTAAAACTGATCGGTAAACAGAGATTTTAACATCTTGAGAAATTAAGACTCCCTAGCTATGAGGCTAGTATAACCACATAGCAAGGGAATTACAGAAGTGACTTGTTTGATTCGAAATTATAACATAGTCTTGCACAGTATTACATTAAATCAAACAAGTATTATATTAAATCTGTGACATTTTCTATTTCCTCATCATTGATGTTAATTTTTGGTTGGCATCTTGTTTTCTCAGTGGACATTATCTTTGTATTTTTTGTGTTCAGAAAATGGTTCTGATCCTTACTGTGTCTTTTGACACACAGGATTAACTGTTGTAGTCCCTTGGCACTGTTTGAAAGAATAACTGTGTCATCTGAGTACATGAATTCTAGGATCGCATTTCCATCAATTGTGAACGGATCGCAATTTTCACATTCTTGGTCACTCTGAACATTTCTCATTATATTTTCTCCAAAGATGTTAAACAAGTATGGAGAGAGGATGCAACCCTGTCTTACTCCCCTTTTCACCATAAACCATCCTGATGTTTCCCCCGCTACTCTGACAGCTGCTTGTTGTTCGTGGTATAGTGTTTCAATCAAATGGATCAAATGCGCCTTAAACCCCATGTCTCTCATGATGTTCCACAATTTCTGATGTTGTATGCAGTCGAAGGCCTTGGCTTTCTTTATTCAGTGAAGGATTTATGGTGTCTTCTTCGTGGCTTACAAGTCACAAGTTCCGCCGTGAACCGGTTGGCCCCAAGAGACAAATAAACATTAATATTAAATCTTAACTAGACTGTACCTTAACCAGAATAATTTGTTCAATTTTTCCAGCCCACTGGGCACACGAAAGAACATATATTCCCGACGTTTGACAGTCGTAGCAACGGAGTGATCCAGAAAACTACTCTGTTTCAAAATCGGCACTCATCATAGAGCCAGCCGATAGGATTTACCATCATCATCATCATTATTATATATTGTAACATTTGTCTTAGCAACCAGATACTTCGCAATACTGGTACTATTTTTCTCCTTTTGCAACTGTGAACTTCCCGAGCACGTCTTGCTTCAGTAACTATTCGCGGTGACAATGTTTCATCCAGGGAAGATTAAACCACCAAATTTGGCGTCCAACTTGTAATTATTATTCGAAATATAGGCTGGACTGGGGCCATATTTGGTCAACCCACCTGACAGTATAGGATCAGGAACTACTGTAATTTTTTCAAGGGATATCAACACCACGAGTGGGTAAGCGAGATTGTTTGTGGCCACGTATGACAGATATATATATATCGACAGAGAGAGAGATAGAGAGAGAGAGAGAGAGCGAGAGAGAGAGAGAGTGAATATATTTCTTTGTTACAATCATTGTACTAACTTCTTTTTTTATTTCGCTAAAATTGTGTACTTTACTGAGCAGCAATTTAGTGGGAACTTGTTCTTCACAGTCTATTCTGTAACCTAGTGTTAATATTTGACATTTGGGTTATTAACTCATTTTTGGATCCTTTCTCAACAAGGGTGGGGGGGGGGGGGGGGGGCGGGAGCGCACTTATTCGGTTATTTTCATATGTCTGTAAACATGATTTATTGATTTCTCTTTATGTTTCGATGTTGTAAAAGGTTTAACGATAATAAACAACTAAAAGAACTTAACTTTGTGTGTTGGTCAGACCCATACCCAAATAACAATAGTTTTTTCACGTTTGTGTATTGTTATCACATAAATGTGAATGGGTGTGTTTAGTTTAACTCATATTTCTAGATATAAGGGAGTGACAGATTGTCTTACACTAAATTAAAGTCGTAAAGATATGCTGGACTAGAGAAACTATTCAGTCCAGAGACAAATCTTCCCCTTTACTATTCACTCGTGAAATCTATTTCTTACACCTTTATTCTCACATATTTACCACTATCACATCTGCTCAGACGGGACCATCAATATCTTCTAACCTATCTAAAAATTTACGACACCCATGATTATCATGATATCCCTTTTTTCCACTTTCCCTAAAGTCTCTTGTAAACTGTTATAAAATTCCTCAATTTCATCATCATCTGCTGCCGATGTGGGTGCATACACTTGTAAAACTGTGATGTTCCTTTTCTTTCTCTTGAATCTAATCATGAGAAGTCGATCACTGATTGGATTGTATCCAAGTAGTGTTATAGATGCTTTCTTTGCCAGTGTTCGGCATTTGAAATGATAAAGTAGGAAATAAGTGTAGATTTGTATAGATCAGTTTTTGAAGAGAATAACAAATAATAATAAAAGTAAGAAGAGCATGTTTAGATAATCTTAGCTAGTGTTAGAATAACTTGTCTTTAAGTACAGTAACATGGAGAGAGTATTTCATCGAGTTCTAGAGTTTTGAGGCAACTCTGTGGCTGCATTGTTACACTTTGTGGTTTGATTTGGGAGGGCGGATTATTTGTTGAATAATAGAGTTTTGGGCATGGCTCTGACTATTCCAAATAACTCCAAGGATTATAACAAAGTAAGAAATAGAGATAGTGGTTCTCAAGCTGTTAACCAATGATCTTAACCCGCTAAGGTGACTTGTAAATCACAGGCGGCCCTTGAGTCATTTTAAGGATATTATTGTGCGTGTTGGCGCTATAGAATATGTAACTAATATTTATATCTTCACGCCTTTAGTGGAACGGTTGTAGTGAAGCAATAATGCGTGATACTGCGGAGAGGCAGGCAAAATATGAATAAATAGTGGTGATTTTATCTCAAGCGCTTCGCTGTTGACGCCACTTGTAGGTAAACATTTTTAGAACAACTAACTCGATTCATAATTATAGATACTGTAAAACTTAATGAGAAATGTTCACTAAATATTAAGAAAGATGAGGTTGGTAATCTATGAGATTTTGAGAATCAGTGTAACTTTTGAGTTGACACATTTTTATGTAATGATGAGAACAATGATTCTCAAGGTTTTTGTCATGATGGAAACAAGAAAAAAATAATTAGAGAAAACATGGATTCTGGCATTGTATAGAATGGGACTAGATAGAACTAGAGTTAGAAGGAAATGAAACTGTAAATAATATTGCTGATTTTGTGACTGGGACATACTTTAACATTCTGATATCCAATTTTTAATTTGAGTAAACATTTTATTATTTACTGCATTGTCGTCAGTGATTAAGCTAATTATTGCTAGTGGTTTTAGAAAATATTATCAGTGAAACAGTTAGTTATCGTGGTGATGTATTAAGTGTCTTCAATGACTTATGTGCTACTGTAAGATGAACTGTGTTAACAAACTATTAAGTGTCGTCAATGACTTATGTGCTACTGTGAGATGAACTGTGTTAACAAACTATTAAGTGTCGTCAATGACTTATGTGCTACTGTGAGATGAACTGTGTTAACAAACTAAGGTGAGCATTAACATTACATTATACAAAACATCACGAGCCATGAAACACCAACAAGTAGCAGCATTCTCAGCCGGAAGAACGAACCTGGGTTAAACAAGGTTGCACACAATTCTACTTGGTGGAAATCAACATCTAGGGCGTATTGCCTTTCCGATCACTGAACACTTATACAAACATTTTAATGAACATAACTTGTATCTGGTGTTAATACGGTGCAACCCGATCTGACCTGAACTTTGCACTATTGACATTTGAACAATTGAAATTTTATTTACAGACAGAAGTGGCACTGTCACACCACATCTTGGAAGATGATCGCATCCTTAAAAATATTTCTACGCCCAACTGGCAGATGGCAAAATAACACCTAGGATACCACAGCTGACCTTCTAAGATGTGTACATGAGAGACATGAAGGCACTGGGAATAAATCCAGCAAGGTGGGAGGATAAAGCTGCGAATCGCACGATGTGGGGATGCTCCCTTCGGCATCACCCCAGATTGGGCGACAAGAAATTCTCAAAACAAGCAGAAGATAAAAGAACAGCGCCTAAAGAAACACGAGGATCCCGTTACACGTCCATTGAGGCATATTGGGAATGTGGTGTTAGGCCCGTATTTTCTTGACCATCGGCACACTAGGTTTGATGTGGTCAGTATCACGCCGGCCGGAAGGAACACTAGGCCAAACAAAAATGCGCCTTTGATGCTATAACCTCAGGCTTACATTCTCAAAATCGTTTATGACTGAAAAGGTCTACAACTACATTATCAGTCATAGTTAACTGTTCTCGTTCCGTTCTAACATATTTTTTTTTTGTTCCGGTTATTTCATCAAGCTGGTATTAGTTTTCCCTGTAATTACAGTTCTTATATCTTTCTATGCTGGTGGTATTTTCTTTTATTTTACTGCATGTTTGGGATGATCACGTTTAACATTTATACACGT
Organism: Oreohelix idahoensis; assembly: GCA_024509875.1. Taxonomy (NCBI): domain Eukaryota; kingdom Metazoa; phylum Mollusca; class Gastropoda; order Stylommatophora; family Oreohelicidae; genus Oreohelix; species Oreohelix idahoensis. Next base: position 179,375 of record JAMPIV010002484.1, read on the forward strand.
CTGTAACGATCAGGGGGAATCGCTGGAAGTGTGTCACAAAACCTTTTGTGCATGTAATTCTCTCTCCCCTTCATCGTCCTATTATTTGACATATTTTCGACACTTAAATTTTTTTATCTCAGCCGCTCCAATTTGTATTTACGTTTCACTACGTGAACTCTAGTATTATCAAAGTTAATAAGACAGGTCAGCGGATAATACGTTTATCACTTTAGTCATCTAGCCATCTTTGATAGAGACGATCTATGTTGATACAAGATGGTCGCGCACGATCGATGGAAAGAAAGCCAAATTGGCTGTCTAAGAAATCCGTCTGAGGGATTTACGCAAACACAGATGATATATGTAATCGCGTTCGCTTGACCATCTCTGTGTAATTATTACAGATATGCTGTCAGTTGAGACAATATGGGCGAAAAGTATTACACAGAAAATGAGTTCACATATTTGTTTGTGAGTTTTCATAAAGATGCAATCGGAAGTATTACTGCTTTATTAGAAAGAGGTCACGCATTGGAATTTTAAAATTTGATATTTTAAAACACGCGTGGGATATTATGATTTAACACCACTTCCCATACAGTTCTAAAGAGCTTACCATTGGCTTGATTTGAGAGCCTGAATAGTCTTTGACTTTCATTGGCAAGTTGGTCTAAAGATACAATCTGGAACTGGACCGGGGGAAAGGCAATATAATCTAGCTAAATCAGAGTCAACAAACTGAGGAAAGAACAAGCAGGATTTAGAAAGAACAGAAGATGTGTAGACCATATATTCACTCTCAGGAACATTATAGAGCAGTGCTCAGAATGGCAAAGACAGCTTTACATAAATTTTGTTGATTTTGAAAAGGCTTTTAACAGCATACATAGGGACAGTTTATGGAAAATACTGAGGGCTTATGGAATTTAAAGCTGCATAGTGTCAATCATAAAAAGCCTCTATGCCAACTTTACGTGTAGTGTTGGGCAGAGCAACCTAACCTTCGAGGTGAAGACAGGAGTACGACAGGGATGCCCCTTATCAACCACTCTTTTTTTAACAGTCATAGACTGGGTGATGCGCCAGACAACAGAGGGCAGTCAAAGAGGAATAAGATGGACTACATTTTCTACATTGGAAGATCTGGAATATGCAGATGACATTGCACTGCTGGCACATTCACATCAACACATCCAGGAAAAAACGGATAGACTTAATAAATTTAGCCAGCAGGTGGGCTTGAACATCAATTTAAAGAAGTCTGAGGTCATGACGCTCAATGTGAGCAACCCTGAGCCCATATCAGTAAGGAATCAGCAATTGGTACAGACAGATACCTTCACATACCTAGGAAGCATAGTAACACCAGACGGCGGGGCAGGCAAAGACATCAACATCAGAATGAATAAGGCAAGAATAGCCTTCTTTAGCCTAAAAAACATCTGGAAGTCCTCCCAATACAGCACAAGCACAAAATTAAGATTATACCAGAGTTGCGTGCTTTCTGTGCTTCTCTATGGGGCGGAATGCTGGAGAGTCACAGAGAAGGAAATGTCAAAATTGTTCTCTTTTCACACAACATGCCTAAGAAAAATTCACCGCATCTTTTGGCTGAATACCATCACCAACCAAGATCTGCTTACTCGTAGCAAGCAAGAGGACATGCACACCATCATAGCTGGCAGACGCTGGAGCTGGGTTGGTCATGTCCTCAGAAGAGACCCCGATGCCATCACAAGAACAGCTATGCTTTGGACCCCTGAAGGAAAGCGAAAGAGAGGCCGACCAAAAACAACTTGGCGGAGGACTGTGGAGGCTGAGATGCAAAGAATGAACCAGAGTTGGGGCACTGTACGAAGGATGGCCACCGACCGTGCAAAGTAGAATCAATTTGTTGTTGCCCTACAAGACGCTACTAGGCGTGATGGCCACTGACTGCTTTGACGGTCGGTGGTTAAGGATCGAAGAAGAAGAAGAAATCAGAGTCACACAGCAGACTGCATTGCATCGCCAAATTAACAACTCCCAGGAGCCAGACAGACACCGCCCTAAGAATTCCAGAACAATAAATGACAGATCGAAGTATTTGGGCAACTAAACTTAAAAGTAAACCTGCAATTTTAAATACAAAGACTGAAAACTTTAAAATGGCATGACAAGTAAACCAATGTAGAAGTAATGACAAGAATCAGACAAATGGCTGCTTCCACAGAATAATAGGGATTGAAATGGTATGACAAGTAAACCAATGTAGAAGTGATGACAAGGTATGACAAGTAAAACAATGTAGAAGTGAGGACAAGATATGACAAGTAAACTAATGTAGAAGTGATGACAAGAATCAGACAAATGACACTGGAATAAAACGTGAGAAGACGATAATGGCGAAGTATTGAGTCGAACAAAGAAAATATGTTTATAGCTTTACAAGACAGGCGTTGTTATGGAACATAATATAAAAATAGATAGAAGAAGATAATAAAAGACATGACGATCACAACTGAAGACATTTGTGAAAGGGATGGCAATGCCCATTGACCAACTGAAAGGTAAAGATGATGATGAATATATAATGTATGTGCATAAATGGCTACCAGGAACCTGCGTCTAGAATATGATGTCCATATTATGTTCTCTACCGCAATCCATAACACTGATTAGAAATACATGCTCAATGTCACTTTCTTCAGAAAAAGCAAGAAATAATAGACATTAATGCGACAATGTATTCTTTCATGTCACAATCTAGATAGTACATTTCATGTGAACAAATGTGACTGATAATTGTTGACTGTATTTTAAACTGACTGATGTGATATATCAATATTTACATGTCTGATATATCTTCATCGTTAGTAAATATGATAAACATATATATATATATATATATATATATATATATATATATATATATATATATATATATATATATATATATATATATATATATATATATATATATATATATATATATATATATATATATATATATATATATATATATATATATATAATATATATATATATATATATATATATATATATATATATATATATATATATATATATATATATATATATATATATATATATATATATATATATTTATATATATATATATATATATTTATTTATTTATTTATTTATTTATTTATTTATATTTATATTTTTATTTATATTTATTTATTTATTTATTACATTTCATCTGTGTGTAAAACGTTTTTCATCTTCACCCTTTTTATTTTCAGCTAACCGATTGTATGTAAATATTGAGCTAATAAACTGTAAAGCCATGTTGATCATTTTCTTGTTATTTAAAGAATCACTATTGCTGTCTGTATTCATTATGTACATAACAAGAAAATCCTTCATTTAGGAAGTTGGGGGGTATTTTCCTTATCCAGATCATGCAAAGAAGCTAATGTCGTAGGGAAATAGAAAATTGTCCATGATTTATTAGAAAACACTATCTAATGGAGAGCATTCGCCTTCTCTTCTTCTCGTCCTTCTCTCGACGAAGTCTCTTTCGTTCTTAACGGCGAATTTCTAGAGACCTTCTTGACTACATTTATATGCCATTCCTATCACACAGTAGTGGTGCGACAATTGGTGCCCCACCCATTATATCATATACAACCATTGTTCAGGTAAGTAAGGCAGTGGTCATTTGACGTATGCCATATTTACACTCCACCCATTGTATCCACGTTAGGTTTACAATAACACAATAATAAAAACCTACTCACATAATCTAAATTAATCACTACTTGGGTATATTCCTTTATATCAAGCAGAAACTGGTTGTTGAAGTATAACTGGGACCGAAGACGCAGCAAGAGAGAGATTAATGCAGTCAGCAACTCATAGCTTGACTGCTTGCAAACCAGAGCTGACCAAGACCCTACTACACCTCCAAGTGGTGGTCCTGGAAACAGGCTGCATCACTGCAGTCTGGCTGACAGATTAGGGATCGAAGTGAGAAGGCAAACCCGGTCCCAAAAAATGTCGTGCTGAAGTCGGATGTGTCGGCCGAAAGGAGCAAATATTGCAGCTTTGCTGTAAACGGACACAACTCAACCAACGTCCTTTTCAGGACGAACGAGGAAGAAGAAGCATAACTAAAGAACACCTGAATATGTCTAGAATGTCGTACCTTGACGGATCCAGGCAAACAGTTAATGACATTTATTTAAAGAAAAGGAATTACCTTGACTGTGAGAAACAAGTGTCATGAGTAGACATATTGTCAAACTTTCAACATAGAGTGTCATAATTATGACAAGCCTCTTGAGACAACAGATGAGAAGAATCTTGAGATGTCCGAGGATGACAACGGTCTGTCACAATATTGTTCATGGTCATCTTTATATAACGTCTCGTTCGTGTTTAACATTTTTTCTGTTTTTTTTTTTTTTTTTTGCGAAATAAAGAAATTTGCCTTTAGTGAATCTAGAAGTAAAAACTATGGAATTTTAGTGTGTATTTTAATGGGACCATAATTTTCTTATCTGTCACGGTTTGTTCTGTGTTCATGTGTCCAGCAGTGAAGGAAATTTTGTAATCACGAATGTGCGTACTAGGTTTTTTTTCTGTGTGTGTGTGTGTTTAACATTACCAGTGTTAAAGATAAGGACAGAAAGAGATATAAAAACAAACAACAAGTAACCACCTTGAGCTAAATATATTGTACATGGCTGTCCGTGTAAGACAACCAGGTATCAATGTACAATCGTTATCTGCGTCCGGCTGCAGGTCACAATTTTATTTTATCTGTCGGTCTTGGTCTTTCAACGTTTACTGATTGTTGAATAATACACTATTTTATATGTCGGTCTTGGTCTGTCAACGCTTACTGATTGTTGAATAATACGCTATTTTATATGTCGGTCTTGGTCTGTCAACGCTTACTGATTGTTGAATAATACACTATTTTATATGAAGGGCAAAAACATTCATACATACACATACATACAAATACATACACTTACATACACATACATACACATACATACACATACATACATATGGTTGTTCGTCCATCACGGGTGATGAAGACCACTCTGTTCATCCAATTATTTAAGAATATGTTAGGTTAGTCTATGGGTACGAAGGTGACTGAAGAGCCCGATGCGGGCCTGGAAAGATCTTGGACAGTGTGGGCAGGGAATGTTTGCTTCATGTGAAGGTTTTATTTCACGGTCCTTTCTAGCTTGTCTCCGCTGTTCCGCTGCTGCTCTTCTGGATGATTCACATGCTGCTGCACCTTTACGAAGAGATGTGCGCCAAGCAGTTCGGTCTTGCGCAGCAGCTTCCCATGTGTCTGGGTTTATGTCAAAGGTTTTTAATGACGTCTTTAACGTGTCTTTGAAGCGCTTCTTTTGGCCACCATGGGAGCGTTTACCCTTCTGCATCTCACCATAAAAGAGTATCTTTGGCAGTCGATTTTCTGGCATGCGGACTACATGACCTGCCCAGCGAATTTGTGACTGCATCAGAATAGTATCAATACTAGGGATACCAGCTCTGTCAAGAACGGCGGTATCCGGGATCTTGTCTTGCCATTTGATGTTCATTATCTTCCTGAGACAGACTGTATGGAAGTGGTTTAGCTTCTTTACGTGGCGCCTGTATACAGTCCATGTTTCACATGCATATAGCAGCACTGGAAGCACCGCAGCTCTGTACACCTTCAGCTTTGTCTGTAGACTAATGCCACTTCGATGCCAAACGTTGGTGTATAGTCTGCCAAATGTGCTGCTGGCTTTGGAGATCCTGGTGTTCACCTCATCATCAATGACAATGTTCTGGGATAGTGTGCTACCAAGGTATGTGAATCTGTTCACAACATTCAGTTTCTCACCATTAACCTTGATGACTGGCTCAGTATAAACTGTGCCAGGAGCTGGTTGGTACATGATTTCTGTTTTCTTCGTGTTGATGGTAAGCCCAAAGTTGGTGCAGGCTTCGGAGAATCTATCCACACTATGCTGCAGATCAGCCTCTGAGCCAGCATTGAGGGCACAATCATCAGCAAACAGAAGATCTCTGATGGTGTGTGATTTGACCTTGGTTTTTGCTTGAAGCCTCCTAACGTTAAACAATTTTCCATCAATTCGATAACTAATGTCGATTCCTGTGTCCCCGTCTCTAAAAGCATCAGTCAGCATAGCAGAAAACATGATACTGAACAGAGTCGGTGCAAGTACGCACCCTTGTTTAACTCCATTTGAGACGGGGAAAGGCTCTGATAGCTCACCGTTTTCCTGAACTCTAGCCTGCATTCCATCATGCAGTTGCTGCACTACTGTGATAAATTTCTTTGGGCAGCCACGTATTTTGCCATGATCTTCCATAGACCCTCTCTACTGACCGTGTCGAACGCCTTTGTCAAGTCGATGAAAGCTGTGTACAGGTCACAGTGCTGTTCTTGGCATTTTTCTTGTAGCTGTCTTGCAGCGAACACCATATCTGTGGTTCCACGTTCTTTCCGGAATCCACACTGACTTTCAGGTAAAAGACCTTTGTCAAGATGAGCCGTAAGGCGATTCAAAAGAATTCTGGCGAATATCTTCCCAGCGATTGATAAAAGAGAGATGCCTCGATGATTGTTGCAGTCTTGGCGATTACCTTTACGTTTATATAGATGTATAATTGAGGCATCTTTAAGATCGTGTGGGATGGTTTCACTCTGCCACATTTGCTGGAAGATCATATGAAGTTTCTCTATCAGAACTGCACCGCCATCTTTATAAACCTCAACAGGAATTGAATCGGAGCCAGGGGCCTTTCCACTAGACAGTTGACGAATCGCTTTTTTAGTTTCCTCCAGAGTTGGTACATCATCTAATGCTTCATTTATAGGAATTTGGGGCAGGCGGATGATGGCTTCGTCGTTAATAGATGATGGCTGGTTCAAGATATTATTAAAATGTTCAGCCCAGCGTTGGAGCATTTTTTCCTTGTCTGTAATTAGTGTTTTTCCATCTGCATTAAGGAGGGGAAATGATCCTGATGATGTTGGACCATAGACCGCTTTGAGTGCAAGGTAAAAGTTTTTCAAGTCATGGCTGTCAGCAAAGCCTTGGAGCTCATCTGCTTTATTACTCAGCCATGAATCCCGCATCTGGCGTAGTTTATGTTGGACGATTCTACGCATGTTGTTGAAAGCGTCTTTCTTGGATGTAGATTTTGGATCATTTAAATATGCTTTATGGAGATGGTGTTTCTCAGCCAACATCTGCTTTATATCATCTGAGTTCTCATCAAACCAGTACACATACATACACATACATACACATACATACACATACATACACATACACACACATACATACTCATACATACACATACATACACATACATACATATACATACATACACATACATACTCATACATACACATACATACACATACATACTCATACATACACATACATACACATACATACAAATACATACACATACATATACATACGTACACATACATACACATACATACACATACATACACATACATACACATACATACACATACACACACATACATACTCATACATACACATACATATACATACACACATACATACTCATACATACACATACATATACATACACACATACATACTCATACATACACATACATACACATACATACACATACATATACATACATACACATACATACTCATACATACACATACCTATAAATACACACATACATACTCATACATACACATACATACACATACATACACATACATACACATACATACACATACACACATACATACTCATACATACACATACATATACATACACACACATACATACTCATACATACACATACATACACATACATATACATACACACACATACATACTCTTACATATACATACACACACATACATACTCATACATACACATACATACACATACATACACATACATACACATACATACACATACATACACATACACACATACATACACATACATACACATACATACACATACATATACATACTGTTACGGTATATGATATTAACGCCGTCTGCTAAAGGTTATCAGACGTGCAATTGTAAAAGGTTAAGGCATTTAATATATTGCGATAGATGTTTCAATTACTGAACGCTCCATACACGATCGATCATGACGTGTATAGCGTTGTTTAGGACACAGTCGGTAACTAAGAAACGTTACCCTTTGTTACTTGACCGCCAAGCTGAATAGCTGCGTTTTCTAACCTTCCAATTCAATGGCATGATATAGCCATTTATATATGCATTTTTTGATGGATCAGGGTCAGTCCTAGAACTCTATATGAGAGGGAAATTTATGGAGGTTAGTATTTAACTAGAATTCTCAGAAGGAGAAGAATAATCGTCAAATTCGTATGAATATATTAAGACTCGCAGTCTCACTGTCGGCAGGTAGCCATGTCTAGCTGCGCGTGCATATAGCTGTGATGTTCTGACGACAATACTGCATTGTATCCTCATAACGGACATTGACACGTAAACCAGCAGTCTACGTTATTGATTAATTTATGCATGACTTATATGGACTTATGCTCTACTACTATTGAAATGATCATCCTGTGTGTACAACTGTGAATTAAATGTACGGACTCAATGAAATGACTTAGCAATCAATCGTATTCCAAGGTTCAATTATTGTTCGGAATCTTCCACCCCCGCATTCGCTTAATCTTCCATCGAAGGCACGATGCACTATCTCTGAACAAACAAAACTAACATATCAATGAAAAAACAATGGCCAGAAATTTATAAGTGTTTTATTCATATCACATGGAACATTGTTCAGAGCAAACCACCACCCTTGTAACACATACACACATACATACTCATACATACACATACATACACATACATACACATACATACACATACATACACATACGCATACACATACATACACATACATATACATACACACACATACATACACATACACATACATACACAAACACATACATACACACACATACACATACATACACATACATAAGCACGTGGCACAACTGACGAAGATTTGTTGTTGGTGTAGAGTTGGTTCCAAAGGGTGTTGTTGACTGGTTCCGTCTATCATCAAATTCTGTGGCGGTAGCACGTCCTTGATTGTAATCCTCGGGGTAACTACACCATTGTTAAGACAAGCGACTTCAATACCCGTCTGATGTAGGCGTCAAGCGTAGATTACTGGCAACTTGAACCATAGACTTGTACCACCAATTAAGAGAATGTATACGCTTCATCTAAGTGTAGAGTCTCCTGACATGGGAATCAGGCGCCCTATGGTTCTATTCCACCATTTCATCATCCTCAGAAATTTTACCGTACTTGAGCATTAATGTTAAACCCAGTGAGTCGGATGAAAATACGTTTGGACAGGGTGACAAAACGGCTTTGTGCATGCACTTTTGTGTCCCTTTCTCACAATTTCATTCACTCAGGCTGTATCACTTCATTTCTTCATTCATCGACCTTTTATTTGGCATATTTTATGTCCTTTTTTCTTTTATTGTGACCTCTCCCTAGACTTGTTTTCCTTTCACCAGGTGAACTGTAACAATACCCAGTTAATTAGACCGGTCAACGGTAAAACGTTTATCACTTGAGTCAGTTTAGCCAACCTTTGATATAGGCGATCTGCGTCTGGACAATATGGCCGCTCACGATCAATGAAAGGAAGCAATATTGTCTGTCTGAGAGATTTGTCTGCGGATCTACGCTGACATAGGTGATAATTAGATAATATCTTCCGCGGGAACATCCCGGCATCAAGATTATTACAAATTATCTGTCTCGTGTACGATTTGAGTACGTGGTTGATAATCACCTTATCTTTTTAGCCCATATATGTTTTGTGTAATTAATACAGATAAAATACGTCTGAGGAGATATTATGAGCCAGGAAATCATTGAGGGATGGGTTCACAGATTTGTTTGTGAGTTGCATAAAGAGGCAAGCAGAAGTATTACAGCATTATTAGAAAGAGGTTCCGCGTTGGAATTTTTTAAGTATTATTTTAAAACATGCGAGGGAGGCTAAATTAAACACCTCTACCCATATAGCTCAGAGCTTTCGGTTGGCTTGAAGCGAAAGCCAAAATACACACTGGTTCTAATTGGAAAATTTGTCAGAAGTATAATCTTGGATTTAAACTTAGATTAAGAGATATAATCTAGCGAAATCGGAGTCACAGATCATACTGCATCGCAAAATCAAATTAGCAACTTCTAAGAGCCAGAGAAACAAAGGACTAAGGATATCAAAATTATTAGTGACAGATCGGAAGTATTTGGGCAATTGTAAAACTTAAAGTAAACCCGCATCTTACATACAAGATCTGCAAAATTATCGGATCATTACAGAGTATTAAGGCAACTATAAAAGTAAATCCGCATTTATAAATACGACGACTGGAGTCCTAAGAAATCAGATCACACGCAATAAGAGAAATTTTCCAGACCAAGTGATCCGAAGCATCTAATAAAGTGTTGTGTCCTTTCTAAACTGTGCAAGGAGATTGTTTTCCCAAAAGTTACTTTGTGGTAAGTAAACGTTCATTTTACAAATGTGAATTTGACATGTTTTCCTTGCTAAGTGGTTACATATATGAGGCTGGCTACCTCAACATATGAAAAAAGTATGTGCATAAACCACTACATCAAGCGCTGGTGTTTGTTTTATGCTAATTCGCCCAGAAGCGCAAAAGCAGCAGCAACCCCAGACTCCAACTGGAGCAGCGATGAGTGATGATTTCATCACATGTTCCTCAAGTGTACCGAGCAGTGATGAGTGATGATTACATATGTGCCTGAAGTGTATCATATATTTTTGTGAGATTTTAGTCCAGGCAAATTATTGATTTCGCGCTGTCCACGCACATATCTTCCCAGGTTAATAACCAGAAGAATATTAGTGATTTCTAATCATCTTCCCTGAATTTCGTTGTGTGTACTCAAAATTTTTTTAAATTATTTAGAGAGATTAACATTGGTGCGTGGACAGCGAGACAATGAGCCTTTTAATTTGCAGCCCAGAAATGTACTTAGCAGGGGCATTTGTTTATATTATTTTCGAAAGTTCGTGCAACGAAGCTATACGACTGTTTGTTGAACAAAGCTACCAGACTATAAAGTGTCATCTTCACAGAAAAATTGATAACAACCGCTTATACGCTTATACCGCTTATATGTGCAAGGCACTAGCAAAAGGACATAAATATTGTTTAATATAAACACTATATGCAATCTCGACGAAGACATTTTAATTTACATCTAAAATTCCCCATCATTTCATCACTATTTTAACTTGTTAAAACTAATTGATTATTAAATTTGTTACATGACATTCAGAGTTCTTCATGAAGGGCAACTTACAGAACGTTTAGGATAAGGACGGGAGTGAGACAGGGATGCCTCTCGTCTCCATTTTCTTTTCTTACTAGCAAAAGATTTGGTTATGAAACATCGACATCACAAAACAGAAATATAATCCAGTGGAATCTGACTAAACAGCTTTAATGATCTGGATTTTGCAGATGACTTGGCTCTTCTGTCCCATAACCATAATCAGATGCAAGAGAAAATGAAAATTCTCGATGAGAGGTCACAACAAGTGGGCCTAAAAATACACAGGGAAAAGACAAAGATTATGAGAATAAATGCAAGAAATGATAACAGGATTGAACTTGAAGAAACTCCACTAAAAGACATGGTAGTAACATAGACAAAATTGGTTGGACAGACAATGATATCAAAAAAAGAATACAAAAAGCAAGAGGCACTTTCATTGCATTGGTCAAGAGAAAACAAGTCCAACACTTACTTACGTAGTCGTTCCCCTTCTACCATGAGGTGTAGAGGTTTGGAAGAGAGAGCGCCAGACTATTATGTCGGCTGTCTTCCTCCTGGCCTGGTTCCATTCTAGTCCTCGGTCCTTTAAAGATTGTCTAGTGTTGTCCTCCCAGCGGACTCTGGGTCGTCCTGGAGGTCTGGATACTTGGTTCTTTGTTTTCTATGCTTGTCGTGGTAGCCGATCTTCTCTCATTCTGCAGACATGGCCAAACCATCTTAGTTGGGACAGTTCTACTTGAGTCTGCAGGGGGTGGGATTTAAGGGCTTTACGTATCGTCTGGTTGCGTACCATGTTTCTTCTTGTTACTTCAACCACCTTCCTCAGATACCTCATTTCTGAGGTTTGGATCTAGCTTTTGTGGGTTGTAGTCATTGCCCATGACTCGCATCCATATGTCAAGACTGGGACATAGGTGGAGCGGTATACAGCCATCTCCGTTTTCTTACGAACCTCTCTCTTGCTGAGAAATCCTCGATTTATGGCCTGAAAAAGTCTCTCAGCTGCTGCTTTTAAAGTGGCCAACTCTTCTTTGATGCCTCCCTTTCGGTCTATATAGCTCCAAGGTATTTAAAGCTGTTCTCCCAGCTTAATCTGATGCCTTCTTTCTTCTCGTGATATCACCATGGATTTTGTTATACAGCTGCTTATGACCACCCCTCTCTTCTCCAGCTCTTCCTTCCAGACTTGCAGGTTGGATTAGAGATGTGCCTCTGATTTAGCAATCAGGACAACATCATCAGCAGCAAATGCCAGCTCCGAAATACAGACCTGTCTCATCTTCCAGTACCCCACTGATTACTTTCTTGTGACAGGATATCACCTTGTCTTACACCAGTGGTGGTCCTGAACTCTTCTGACTTATGGTTTGCTGTCCTTACATAATTTCTGCAAGACTTGTATAAGCTCTGTATAGCATGAATCAGAGGTGCTTGAATGTTCTTCCTTGCCAAACAGTCCCAAAGTTTGCTCCAGGGGACCTTGTCAAATTTCTTTTCCAGAGCTATGAAACAAAGATGGATCTCACTCTTATACTCAAGGGCCTTTTCACTCAGCTGTCTGGGTGTGAAGATTAGGTCTTGAGTACTTTGGTTCGCCCGGAATCCGCACTGGACCTCATCCAATTGTGGCTCAGCTAGGCGTCGGAGTCTCTGCTCTAGGATTCTAGAGTAGATTTTACCAGGGACACTGAGAAGGGATATGCCTCTATGGTTTCCACGCTGTCGATTGTCACCTTTTTTGAAAATTGGTGTTATGATGGCAATCTCCCAATCCTTTGGTATGGTCTTGTTGTACCACGCTGCCTGTAGAACCCTTAAGAGTAATAGGTCGCCTGATGCTTTCATGTACTTAACCATTTCTGGTGTTATACATCATGCCCTGCTTGTTACGGTGTTATTTTAAATGACGGCGTCTGCTGGGGTTTAGCCGTGCGCAACGTTTAGGGGTCATTAACATTTATAGAATATGTCGATATTTTACGGTATACTGAACACGAAATATATGCGGAGATTATGACGCATTCGCGTTGGGAAGGTCACGCTGGGTGACTTGGTTACATGGCCCTTGTTACGCTATCCGTCAAGCAAGAAAGTCGTGTCTTGTATTTCTTCCAAGGAAAAAGGCTTAGTATATAGCCTATATTATATATATGAATCGATGTAGAACTCAGGGTCAGTTCGGATATTAATCTAAGTATGAGATTAATTAAATTAAATTAAATGATGGAAGGAGAATCGCATTATGATTCAAATTGTAGCTGTCAAGAACTCATGCGCTCATTTCTGGCTGTTGACTACAACAGCGCACGTATATAGCCACGATGTTCATCTGACATATTGTTTTGACACGGACGGATACTTACTGATATTATTTGGAATTCATTGTTATGCTGAACTGTACATGAAGTTTTGTGAATGTCGGATATCGTCTTTTGTATGAATACATGTGGACTCAGAACAGAAGGCTTGATCTTTACTTACGTTTAGGGTTTGGTTCACAGCTGTTAATGTTTACGTTTTCCAGCACGATAGCTCTCCCACAAGGGAAATCAGCTAATATATAATATGCAAATAAGAACGTCGAAGGGATGTTCTGATGGTCAGAGCTAACCACCAATACCAAACATTAACTACATCTAGAGAGTGACTTTACTCTTCAATCAATAATAGAAGAACGAAGGAACAGCAGCAAACACACACACCAACCAACCCGTCACAACTAGTGGCCATTATTGGTCTTGAAATTTTCAAAAGAGCGAACCTCAAAAAAATAAGACATTTTTCCTTTCGAGCCGAAACGGACATTATTATGCAAAAACACCGGTGACGTCATGCCCTTGACAACAGAACGAACGGTTGCAAAAGTCAGCAAAATTCAATGTCCTTCAAAAAAATTTATTTGGAGCTCTCAAACAGCAAATGAAACGTATTGCTAATGCTCCCTTCAATGTTTAAAACAAGCTCGCGAGTCTGTTGGCGAAGCAGATAATGTACTGTATTACTGCCAAAAACAGATAAGTAACTGATTTTAAACGTTACCATATTTCGTCCTGTTTGTCCGATAACGCCATGTTCTTTTTTTTTTGTATCCATGTTAAATATTGTTTCTGTCCTTTTACATGTAGCGGGTATGGATGGGCGGCGAATTATAATCAGTTCTATGGCTCCTTGGATGCTACGAATTGATTGTAATTGTTCTTAAGGCCGTGAATTAATAGCATTTCGCGAAGAACGCGTCGAATACATTGTCGGTGATCGTGTCGTTCGGACTTGCATTAATTCACCTTGCATGTTAGGTGTATAGTCGTGTTATAACTGTGGTATTCTAGTGTATTTGGTTCTAATTTTTATTCAGTTCTTTAACAATGTTTGTAATCTATCGTGTTTTTTCTGACCTTACTATCTTTCAGTTTATATTTTTGTTGTACAACCGTTAATGAGTCCATGTATACGTCACTAATTGTTGTGTACGCAGGTTAATTATCTATTCATTTCATTCTTTAATTCTCACTTCCGGTCTAGTCAACTAAGTTGTAAATGCATTTTTATTGTGAAAATGTCTTTGTTGTATGTTAATAATGTTCTGTAATCCTTGGTTAACCCATTGTATTGTTTGTCTTCATTTCATCCCTTTATAATTTAATATTAATGCTATAATTTATTCATTAATAAGAGTATAGATTAATATGATTAAATTTTTATGAGTTTTAAGGAGAAATTATGGACTTTGCACCAATTTGCAGTGATGGTCCAAGAAATGGGCAATGCACTTTATTGCTCATGATTATGACATAATATACTATGATTAATTATTATAACTTTATAACATATTAAGACATATTAAATATTAATTAGTACACTTTCTCAGTACTACAGTGGGAACTTGGTGACAATTAAGATTAAATAACCTAATTATTTAGGAATAATACCCATAATTATTGAATATTAATATTAAGTGCATGATATAATTTCAGCACCTTATATAACTAACTATCATAACTATTTATGATAGATATTAGCGGGTATATATATATATATATAATATTTTTACAAAATATTATAGATTTGTGGAACTTATAAATCACAATACAGGAATATAGCATTTTCTTATATTAATTATTCATTCGTTGAGTAATTATAATTATCGACATAGATTCTAGTGGTGATTACAAGACATAAGTAATTGAATACTTAAATAAATTAACTTCAAGATGCTTAACTTAGACTATTTTATTAAAAATGGTAAGGATTTTGGAAAAAAAAGGAGAACTTCTCGAGGCTTATGCATTGGCTGAATTTACAAAATATAAGGCAGAAAGGCAGAAGAGGAGGAAAGGAAAGCTATTGCTAAGGCAGAAATGGAAGAACTTGAAAGAAAAGAGGCTGAAGAGAAAGCTATTGCTAAAGCAGAAAGGGAAGAATTAAGACAAGAGGAAGAAAGAAAGATGGCAAGAGATGAAATCCTACGGATTGAAGAAGAGAATAAATTGAAACGACAGGAAATCATACTGCAGCAAGAAATGGAATTGCAACGGCTTAAATTGGAAACAGCAAAA
Organism: Oreohelix idahoensis; assembly: GCA_024509875.1. Taxonomy (NCBI): domain Eukaryota; kingdom Metazoa; phylum Mollusca; class Gastropoda; order Stylommatophora; family Oreohelicidae; genus Oreohelix; species Oreohelix idahoensis. Next base: position 195,295 of record JAMPIV010002484.1, read on the forward strand.
CTTAATTCACAGAGTGCTGCAGCAAGCCAAAATGATAATGCTCAATCGGGATCTTCATCCAACCGACTTAAGGGCAATTATTACTTTAAGCTACCACCTTTCAAATTACACGTGGACGACCTATCATCATGGCTGGCGCGCTTTGAGGATATATGTAAGGTCAATAACCTTGACAAAACTGCATGGGCACTTAAACTTAAGGAATTTCTGGATGGCGAACCTGCAAGTGCAGCACAAAATATTGATCCTACATTAGCCACAGACTATGAGGCCATTAAGACTTTGTTATTACGTCGTTTCCACTTGAACGAAGAGGCATGTAGATTACGTTTCAAAAGTTTGTTGCCAGATAATAATAAAGATTTTACAGGATTTATTGCTAACATACGCAATACTTTTAACAGATGGGTTGAACTGGCAGGTGTCAACAAATCTTACGACAAGTTAGTCGATTTGTTATTGAGGGATAAAGTATTATCTTCTGTCAGCCCACCATTCTTTGCTTATCTGCAAGAAAGAAACCAGAAACTATTGATGAGTTAGAAAAAATTTCTTTAAATTACTGCACAGCTCATCCGAATGCTAATATTTCTGGCTCGTTGATAAGAGAACCTCTTCCTGTAGCCTCCAATATGGCATATCATAGTAATAACAAACCAAGAACACACAGTGTAGACAGAGGTAGGTTCAAAGGAAACTATGACATTAATTTTCATAAGGGACAGAATAACTTTAACAATAACTTTAATAGAGGAAGAAAACAAAACAGAAATTATTCACCTCAGTCAAGATACAACAGTAATCCACGTAACTCAAGTTATAATCGGTCATATCAATATAATAATGGTAACAATTGGAAGAATAGCGATAATTATAACTCGAGACATCGAGATAACAATTACAATAGACGACAACGGGATAATTCAACTAATTATTCTCGTAATCGTTCTCATTCTCGTGGATCTTCACATTATAACCATAATACCGGGGCAGCAGTTACAAATGATATCACCCCTAAGGTTCAGGTTCCACCTAACGATAATACAATGCATTCTTCTGCTGCATGCTTTGCTATAAATTATAACGTGGCGAATAGTTGCCCACAATGCAATCTTATTTTTCAGAAGGCAAAGGAGACAGTGCTAAACTGCGGACACATTCCACCAGAAGTAGGTCTTGCAGCTATGATGGAACGGGCTCTCTGATTTTTAACAGAGGGATAGTTAACGGTTCTATAGTTTCTGTATTGAGAGATTCGGGGTCCACAACCATTGGAGTGCGACAGTCGCTGGTACATCCTAGCTGTGCAACGGGGGAATATGTCCGTTGCATGACTTTTGGGGGAACTATTGAGTTTTACCCCACAGCTATTATCCATGTTAAAACACCTTTTTTCACAGGGAACGTGAAGGTATGCATGCTTCAGAATCCAATTGCAGATCTGATGTTGGGACCCATCCATGGTAGTAAGGATTGTTCCCCACAGGAAATTGAGGAATGGGAATTAAATAATATGCAATCTTATTGCAATGCTAACGCTGTCATTGCAATGGCTACATTACGGGCCAACAAAATAAATACACGTGTCACAGTTTTCTCCAATTTCAGTCTCAGTACGATTCTGGAAATCGATGAGGAAAAGGATAAGACTCTCCTACAGGATAAAAAGGATACTAAAATACCAGCCTATCCTAAGAAGATTAGAAAATCATTTCGAGGCAGATATGCCTTTTCTCGAAAGAGTGCCGCCAAGTCGGAAGATAGATGTTGGCGACAGAATCATATTAACAGTGATCTGAATAAAATTGTTGAAAATGGGAAAAGAAAAGATGCCCCGAACAAGGGTAATGATGGTGGAGTTCGTATGAACTTAACTAATAAAATTAGGACAAATAAATATGTCAATCACTATGAGACATCATCTCAAAAGACTACCAGATCCAAAAGATTAAATAGAAGAACTATTTATCACGTTAGTGACACTGATCCCACTTACATTGGGAAGGTTGCATATTCTCGCACCGTGTTAGTGCGCAATCTGCCACAAGGTACCAGATGGCAGGCACTTAGTAATTTCTTTAATGACACGGCAGACGTTATGTTTGTACAGTTGTTGTCACCTACCAATGACAGGTATGGTGAAGCTATGGTTACATTTCGTAACAACAAAGATGCTCGGATGGTGATCGAGCGTGATAATGGTGTTTATTTTCACCACCATTCTTTGAGATTGAAATTAGTACCTGATTCTGCGTCACGCAGATAACAGGGTACTGTAACCATATTCGTCACATCTTTGATGACTCAGCATTGTCAGTCATCATTTCTTGACTTTCTTAATCATCTATCCTAATATAGATTGATTTATAGATTTTTTTTTCTTCTCGACAAAACATTTTTGATTCTTAACATCTTTAAATTTGTACACATGTTTTCTGTCTTATTTGTTTTTTTTTTTACCATGCCTACAAGAGACAGTAAGTTGTTTAAATGTGTCAACTATGCTCAGCACCATACAGCATAGATTTACTTATCATCCATCACGGCTGTCCTGTCATCGTTACTATAGAAGAACATGACATTAAGGATAAATTGGACATACGAATGTGACAAAACTTTTCGCACTATCTTAAACATTTTTTCATGCCCACCTGTTTTAAGATTATCAGATGCCTCTAAAAAGTTTGTTCTACGTACAGATGCGAGTAAATACGGACTCGGGGCATGTCTACTCCAATATCATGATGATGTCCTTCACCCTGACGATTTGCTATTGCGTTGCAACCATATGAGTTCAAGATACAATCGATACCAGGAACTGAGAACGTCATAGCCGATACGTAGTCCAGACATCCTACGGATTCTGAATGAATATTACTATTTCAAGAAAATTTTCTGACTAATCAAGCATTACATTTGGAATGAACGGTATTAATGCCACGTCAGAATATACAACACTTCATTTGGACTTCCTACTTAAATAAGGACATTTCTAAATAAACTATTGTGATCAAAATATCAAGTTTTACGGATCGTTTGAAAATTTGGACTTCAGTTCCACTTTGCGTATCACTCATTTCGATTGAAAACTGTTAAAAAGGAACAATCTCTGATGTAGAAGGGACAGATACGGTGATGACTTATTCAAATTACATTCAAAGTTTTAATAAAGGAACTAACGATGATTGGATAATCAAATTATTATTCGATAATATGAACCTTGTGTCTTAATGAACTTTCATACAAGTCAACATGATGTAACAACGATTGGATCTTCATGTCCGATATTGTTAAATTTTCTAGTTATTAAATTAATATATAATAAAATAAAGTTGAAGTGTGATGAAATAAAAAAATAAAATATACTAAGAAAAGATGAAACAAAATAATATCACACCAATTAATATTTTAATTAGTGTAATTATTAACGTAATAGATATTAGATTATGACATTTCATATTTATAGTTAAAATGTATGAATTTTTTCTGTTCTTTTCTTCTGATTGCTTTAATTTAATTAGGTATCTATCCTTACACTTCATTTTCACACGCATTCTAATTTAATGTATACTTTAATATTTAGTTTTAATTGTCCGTACTTCTCAATTTTTATTTCTTTTACTCTCTTATACTATTTCTCATTTTCTATTACATTATGACATTTCATATTTATAGTTAAAATGTATGAATTTTTTCTGTTCTTTTCTTCTGATTGCTTTAATTTAATTAGGTATCTATCCTTACACTTCATTTTCACACGCATTCTAATTTAATGTATACTTTAATATTAGTTTTAATTGTCCGTACTTCTCAATTTTTATTCCTTTACTCTCTTATACTATTTCTCATTTTCTTCAATTAGATATTAATTAGTTAGTACCATACGTACATATTATAATTAATTATTTTAATTTTAATTAGTTAGAATAATTTTAATAACACCTCACATTATTAGTTAGTCGATACATACAACAAATTAATTAGTTAATTAGTTAGTGACAGTGACATTTCCTTGTTTAATATAAGTTATATGTATGACATGACGTTGATTTTATTATAAGATATTACTGACATGACCACGACACTGTTCTAGATAGAACATCGTAGGTCATACGTCGGGTTTTGTTAAATTTTTGATAATTTGATTAATATTATTAAAAAAAAATCTATCTAATAGATTTTTTTTCCCCCGTCTGACAGGAAATCTGTTACGGTGTTATTTTAAATGACGGCGTCTGCTGGGGTTTAGCCGTGCGCAACGTTTAGGGGTCATTAACATTTATAGAATATGTCGATATTTTACGGTATACTGAACGCGAAATATATGCGGAGATTATGACGCATTCGCGTTGGGAAGGTCACACTGGGTGACTTGGTTACATGGCCCTTGTTACGCTATCCGTCAAGCAAGAAAGTCGTGTCTTGTATTTCTTCCAAGGAAAAAGGCTTAGTATATAGCCTATATTATATATATGAATCGATGTAGAACTCAGGGTCAGTTCGGATATTAATCTAAGTATGAGATTAATTAAATTAAATTAAATGATGGAAGGAGAATCGCATTATGATTCAAATTGTAGCTGTCAAGAACTCATGCGCTCATTTCTGGCTGTTGACTATAACAGCGCACGTATATAGCCACGATGTTCATCTGACATATTGTTTTGACACGGACGGATACTTACTGATATTATTTGGAATTCATTGTTATGCTGAACTGTACATGAAGTTTTGTGAATGTCGGATATCGTCTTTTGTATGAATACATGTGGACTCAGAACAGAAGGCTTGATCTTTACTTACGTTTCGGGTTTGGTTCACAGCTGTTAATGTTTACGTTTTCCAGCACGATAGCTCTCCCACAAGGGAAATCAGCTAATATATAATATGCAAATAAGAACGTCGAAGGGATGTTCTGATGGTCAGAGCTAACCACCAATATCAAACATTAACTACATCTAGAGAGTGACTTTACTCTTCAATCAATAGTAGAAGAACGAAGGAACAGCAGCAAACACACACACCAACCAACCCGTCACACTGCTGCTTTGCCCATCTTGATTTTCTCCAGTGCTGCCATTAGTTCTCCATCTTTATGTCATCTTCACTATCATTGGTTTTCTCTTCTGTGCCAGTGGCTATCATTTCTGATGCTTCACCATGCTCACCATCCAGGAGTTCTGGGAAATATTCTTTCCATCTTTCCATTACTTCCTTCGGGGCAGTAAGCAATTTGCCTGCTTGTCCATTATAAATTTATGAGGGCATTGTTTTTCGTTCCTCGTGTTATTTAGGGTCTGATAGAACAATTTCTGGTTTTCTTGTGCATCTTTTTCTAGCTTTTCTCCAAATTTTTCCCAGGACTTCTGTTTTGCTGCTAGCACTTTGTTCTTTGCTTCTGTTCTGAGTGTCACATATTCTCTATATTTTTCCATTTGTCCTGTTGTGTTTTTAGCTCCTAAGTAGTGTTTCCATGCCATTTTCTTCTCTCTTATTTTTTCTTTGACTTCCTCTGTTCACCAACGTGTCCCCTTTCTCTTGTTCCCAAGTCGGACCACCGCATGCTTCTGCAGCAGCTGTCCTTATGATATCCTTGAATTTAATCCAGAGGGTTTCCAAGTCATCAGGTTGGTCTTCTGTGTTGCTCACTGCTGCAGCAATAAGCCCCTGATATCTGGTTTTAATTTCTGGCTCTCTCTGCTTGTAGGTCCTAATGCTCATTTCTCCCGCTCGTTTACTTGGTTTCTTGCGTGATGTTGGGAAGTTCCTAGGCTGAGATCAAGAGAAATCGGATCCAACACGAAAATAAGAATCTTCAACTCAAATGTCAAGTCAGTCCTATTTTATGGCTCTGAGAAATGGAGAACAAGAAAAACAACAACTAAAAAGTAACAGACTTTTATAAACGGGTGCTTGCGTAGAATAGAAGGACTTAAATGGCATGACAAAGTCAACAATGTGGAATAGATGACAAGAACCAGACAAGTGATAGTGGAACAAAAGTTGAAAAGAAGACGCTGGCGATGGATAGGACACACATTAAGGAAACCTGTTGATATCATTGCAAGGCAGTTTTTGTTGTGGAATCCACAGGGAAAGAGAGGCACAGGTAGACTAAAAAACACACTGAGAAGAGAACTGGATACAGAGGTGAAAATGATCAGGAAAACGTGGACAGAACTTGAGCAGATGGAACAGGACAGGAAGTCTTGGCATGTGTTTGTTGAAGGCCTATGCTCCTCGGATAGCTAAAGGGTATTGATTAATTGATTGATTGATTGATTGATTGATTGTGTCTAAAGGCCCGTGCAGATCACCAAGACCCAAGCAATGTGGCTAGAGATATTCATGACCATAAACAAATTCTTAGATGCTCTATGCGAGGGAAAATATCCTTCTCTGAATATGGCACTTAACCTCTAGGTAAGTCAGTAAACCATCTTGAATAACATCGTGTAAGTGGCGGCCTCCGAAGAAAATGGTAAGGCCACGATCACGAAAATAAAATCTCCACAAAACAAATCTCAGGTGCTTGGAAAAACACGTCTTACTCGGACGACTACGATATGAGGTTAAAAAAAACCTAAACCAAGATGGCTGACCGGTAGAATGGAAAAAAAAACCGCGATGCATTGCGTCATTAGTAGCCGGTGTCGTAGAGAAATATGCAGAGAGCCTCAATTCTTTCTTCCAAATGCTTATTCATCGTCCATGTTTCTGCACCATACAGAAATGCAGAATATATATATAACACTTTATGATTCTCAGTTTTAATTTATGAGATAACTGTTTGGATGTCAGTATATGTTTCATGTTGTTGAATGTAGCTTTGGCCATTCCTATTCTCTTCTTGATTTCTGTTTCACATCTGCCATCTTCTGTTATTATATGACCAAGATATACGTAGCTCTTGACTTGTTCCAGGATTTTCCCATTTACGCTTATCTTTAATGTGGGTTTATCGTCTGTTTTGCTAATTATCATAGTTTTAGTTTTCTCAATATTAATGTCGAGTCCATATTCATGACTTATACTGTTCACTTGCTTCACTAGTTCTTGTAACTCCTGTTCGCTTTCAGCTAACAACACGGTATCATCTGCATATCTAAGGTTGTTTATTGATCTTCCACTGATGTTCAGTCCTGGTATTTCCTGTATCTGTTTGAAATTTTTTTTTCGGTGTATAAATTAAATAGGCAGGGGGACAGCACACAACCTTGTCTGACACCTCTTTTTATGTCTATGTATGGTGAATAATTCCTTCCCGATCTTACTGTGGCAGTTTGCTCCCAATAAAGGTTACTGAGTATTCTTATATCTTTTCCATCAATACCTATGTCTTTGAGGCATTCAATTATTTTCTCATGATGGATTCTGTCAAAAGCCTTCTTATAGTCAATGAAGCACATATACATACTTTTTTGGACCTCTGTATATTTTTCTGCTAATCTTCTTAGGCAAAATATTGCCTCTCTTGTTCCACTGTTCCGTCTAAAACCAAACTGTTCTTCTTGGATTTCGCTGTCTACTTTACTTTTTATTCTTTCCTGTATGATTTTGAGCAGTATCTTAATTGCATGATTCATCAGGCTGATTGTTCTGAAGTCTGAACATTCTGTTGCATTTGGTTTTTTGGGCAATGTTATAAAAACTGATGTCTTCATGTCGTGTGGTAAATATCCTGTATTGTATATATCATTGCATATTTCTGTGATTGTATCTATACCAAAGCTCTGGAGAGCTTCTATCATTTCAATTTTTATGTTATCCATGCCTGCTGATCTTCCTTTTTGTATCATATGAATGGCATTCTCTACTTCTGATCTGAGAATGTTTGGGCCTTCATTAGAATCTGGTGATGGTTTTTTACCTCTGTTGTCCTCGAATAGTTCTTTTACGTATTCTGCCCATCTGTTTGATATGTCTTTCTCATCAAGTAATATTACACCAGTTTTGTTCTTGATACAGCTTCCTCCTTGTGCAAACCGCGACCGATTTGATAGTTTCCTTATTTCTTCATGCATATCTCTTGTTATGTGCTTTGCTTCCAAGTCTTCTATTTCCTTACATTTTGTTTCTATCCACCGTTCTTTTGCTTCTCTACACATAGTACGTATGTCATTGTCTATTGTTTTATATTCTGGAGTGTTTTTTGCTTTCTTTCTTTCTGCCATTTTATTCAAGATATCATCTGTCATCCAAATTTGATTTTTCTTAGACTCCTTTTTAGGTAAATTTGCATTTGCTGATTGTATGCTTGTTTTTAAGCATTCCCATTTTGCGGTTGCTTTTTCTTCTGGGTTTTCTCTTCTATACTGCTCCATGCTTTCTGTCAATAACTGTTGGTATTTATTTTTGACGTCGATTAAATATTTCTGTTTTATATCTGGTTGTTTCAGCGCTGATATTTCTATCTGGGGTTCCTCCTGTCTTCTGTTTCCTGCTCTTTTCAGCTTTATATTTACTTTGATGACAACTGGATTGTGATCTGAATTTATGTCAGCGCCAGGATGTGTCTTTGCACTTGTGACACTGTTCTTAAATCTATGTTTTATCATGATATAGTCGATTTGATTACGTGTTACATCTCCTGTTCTTTTCCATGTGTATAATTTCCTTGGGTGGTGTTCAAAAAAGGTGTTACATATGACCAGCTGGTTTTCTTCACAGAATTGGATAAGTCTGTCTCCTCTATCATTTCTTGTCCCTAATCCATACTGTCCTACTATTTTCTTGTATTTTCCTTTTCCTACTTTTGCATTCATATCACCCATTACTATCAACACATCTGTAGATTTGACTGGTTTAAGTGTGTGTTGTAGCTCTTCATAGTATTCTTCTATTTCTTCCTCGCTGTAATCTTCAGTTGGTGCATAAGTTTGTAAGATTGATATGTCGAATGGCTTTGCTCTCATCTTTAGTAACATCATTCTGTCATTGTGTGTCCAGTATCCACATACGTATTTTTCTAACTCCTTCTTTATCAACATTCCTACCCCTCTTTCATGTTTTTCTCCTCCTGAGTGTATAAGCGTGTACTGGTCTCTTGTTATGTAGCCTGTATCCAAAAGTCTTGCTTCTGCAACTCCCAGTATATCGAGTTTCATGTCGGTTGCCTCTAATATAAGATTGTCCAGCTTTCCTTCTCCGTTTAGAGTTCTAACATTCCATGTTCCTATTTTTAGGCTTCTCCTACTAGTTTTTAGGTGGTCTTTCTCAGAATGCTCCCTTTACTACAGACAGCTATATCTTCTCAAATCAATGGATATATGCCTGCGTGTAGCCACATATTATAACACATTATTTGTAACTTTAAGAGCCACTATGGAGGGTTGGGCATCTAGTTAATCATACCATCCCGTAGAACTTATAAAACCATGATGCAGATGCGGGTTACTGAAGGAGAAAGTCGTAAGGATGCAGGAGGAACAGAAATTGACTTCCGGAATGACAATTAAGTACATGCCACACAAAGACTGAATCGTCTATTTGTCTCGGGTAGTCTTTGTAAGAACCTTATCAGAGGCGTGGAAATGATCGAAGACTGGAGGTGTTAGGGAAGAAATGATGTACACATAGGAGAAATGAACAAGGCATGGAGAGAACCTGTACACATTTGGCTTGAGATAACCGATTAAGAACTGTGCCACACAGTGACATACACAAACTAAAAGCGAGTAAGAGAGGACAGAAAGAAAGCAATTCAATTGAAATAAAAACCATAAACGTAGCAATAGACACAATATGTACATACTACAAAGTGAAAAAAACTGTAAGCATATTATAGGAGAAAATTAACAAATGAATACGTAATCAGCCACCAAAGCGCACAATCAAGAAAGGAGCAGGAAAAGTGAATGTCTGTCTACCATCAAAGCAAGAAGCAGAATTTTATCTCTATATCAAGTCCAACAGGCAGACATTTATATGCGTACCACGAAGACAAGAAGCAGACAATCGCATGTTTTAAATCAAAGCAATATGCCTGTCTTTGAAAATTTAAGTGGGGATGAAGTGTCTGCTTGTGTGTCCTCAAGACAACAAAGCAGACGATAGCCTGTCCACCATCACTACCAGAAAACGGTAGATCGGTAACAAATTGGAAAAAAATAAACATTTTATGAGAATAAATCATCGATGTCACTTACGCTGACATTTAGAAGTTTGTCCAAAATGTCGTTATTGTTGACAGAAACAATGTCATTTGGTTCAAGTGGTCTTTAAGATTTTAGATGAAACTTTTTGTATTAACATTTCCTTACAATTTGTGTATTCAGTCTTTGTTTGAGTTGTATTCTTCCATTTTTTCTATTAATTGTCAAATTTCAGTCTGACATTCATCTTTTATTCTCAGTCTAGTCTAATTAAATCTGACTGTCTACCAGCAAAACCACAATATTGTCCTAACATAGTGAAAGAGTAAATTTTTTGGTTTAATGTGTATAATTTGACACAGGTAAGAAACATAGATACGCATACATATTGACATATACACAAAGGCAGTGATAAACATGGTTATAGACATACATAGACATCGACAAACAATATCAGAGACACACATAGACAGTCATAGGGGTAGTCAAATAACTAGAAACATCAAATACTTATACTCTTTTGCACATTCACGTAAATTTACTGTATGATTAATCGTCGCCGAACACAGCGGGGCTTACAAGATAACAACTTTTAGCATGAGAATGGAGATAGGGGCAGCTACTGCAGCCTTAAGGTGGCTAACTGAAACTTTAGTAACAAAGGCAGTCATTGTGTCAGACTCTCAATCCCTGTTTCGAAAGGTTTAAAATGGTTGGCTAATGGATGAATGGAAAACATTCATAGCAGCTGGTGTGGATCTACAGTCCTAGTCATGCAGGAGTAGGCGGTAATGAAAGAACTGACAGACTATCATCAAGAGCACCCACAGTGGGGACACTGGATATGGATAGGGGAGAGATACTGAGAACAATTAATGATCGGCTGTTAGAGAATGACACTACAATAGATAAATCATCAAAGTTAAGACTGTGGGAATTTGGCATCAAACGTTAGGCTAGCAGAGATGGACGTATGAGAGGACGCATCCGTCGTGTTTATAACCAGCGAGCTACATGAATAGTTAACATTCACACTCTTCGACATATACTGACGGTGACTGAGCAACTAGGGGTTTGCCCAGAATGCAATGATGTCGATTCTGTTTAACAATAACAATACTGTATGATTAGCAAACATTAAATGCAATTGTCACTAACGAAACAAGGTGACTGGATAATAATAATTTTATTTTCTGTGCTTGCAAGTAATGAGAATTACAACAGCATAAACCCAAAATCTTATTGGTATAAACTACCTGACTAAACTGTCAGACAACTGGCACTTGTAGTCAAATCAAATTCTGTTTAACTATAAACTGTATTTTGCAGATAGATTCATTAAGCTAAACATGTCTTATCTTCATCTCAGTAAAACTGGCGGATGTCTGAGAAATCTGCCAGACCACACCGCTATAGCTCTGTGCTGCCCATAAACCGTTCAAGTTGGAGTTGTAACTATACTTATACCACCAAGCTCCGTGGAACACTTCCGCACAGTTGTGACCAACAAGATCGTTATCTCTGTCGTAGGTGGAGAAAGACCCGTCATTGTGGTACACCAAGCCGTCCCCGGCTGTTCCACTATACCCACCCACTGTCAGCTTGTACTTATACATCTCGTCACCAAGAAAAAAATTTGTGTAGTGAGCAAACTTGTGTGACCCTTTGAGTTCTAGGTCAACTCTGAGTTCTGTGTAGCCCTGAAATTGTTGTATGAAAACGTATAGATAGATAGATAGATAAATAGATAGATAGATAGATAGATAGATAGATAGATAGATAGATAGATAGATAGATAGATAGATAGATAGATAGATAGATAGATAGATAGATAGATAGATAGATAGATATGTGATAGGGTGGGCGAGATGATGATGATGATGATGCTATTGTGATATGTGATCACATTCTTGCACACTTGCTCACCCTATCACAATTGGCGTCGTCGGCAGGATAGGCAGACAGTGACACCGACCAAACAGCAAACGAGCAAATATTGTATTGTAAACACCCAGCAGTGCGGTCTTGCAGCAAGATGGCTTCAAGGGGTGCAAGTATTCCGAGCAGAGGGAGTGCGAGGATGCAGATACAAGACCAGTGATGGGTGCATCGGTAGTACAAAGTGAGGGCCAGAGCAATGCGCCCGTGAAGGTTGTATACGTGAAGGTGCCGCAGGTAAGGCGATTTCATGGAAAAGAAAGTCCCACTTGGCAAGAGTTTGTGGAAGATGTAGAGGCCGTGTGGAAGGTAGCGCCCTTTTCTGCAGAAGACGTTATCTGGAATAATATCACACCCATAGTCTCTAGGGAATTACAGATACGTGGTGGAGCCAAGGCCAGCCCTGAGAAGTTACTTTAAATAGTGGAAGAAGCTTACAGTGAGCGACCACCAGTCAATGAGATGACCAGGAATTTCCAGGCCGTGAGGCAGGAACCTAGGGAATATGCTGTTTTCGGTGAAGGCAAAACGCCTGATATACTGGTGCAGGTAGCCTGAAAAGGACGCACTCGAGGCAGAAGTATCTCTTCTAAAGTCCCAGCTAGCACAACTGTCACAGGCCAGTTCGCCAACACAAGAGGAGGTGCAGAGAAAGAAACACTATGCCAACCGCGGGAACAGCCAAAGCACTGAGAAAAAGTCACAAGCAAGCAGCGACGCTGTACAAGTAGATGAATCTTTCAAACCACAGCAACTGCCAGCCCAGCAACGTACGACTAGATACATGACGACCAAGAGGGTCCCCAGCCGGGTTGTACCTATTACAGAATCTCAGCCCAAAGCATCGCCACTCAGAAAGAGTCATGCGCAGCACCAACAATCTGAGAGATTTCGACTGAAGCGCCAGAGGCAGTGATGTTGTCGGGACGACAACAAAATCAGGCGGGGAATATGTAACCGCGCCATCTTGTCATCCCTATGGTCTCCGTGGTTTACTGGCTTTTTATCACAACATCTTCAAGAATAAGATATATTACTAGGCCACAATAAAGCCTAAAAATTTGTTGTGGTGTATATTTGTGTTTTCGCTCTAGAAATAGTTGTGGGTTATATTTGTGTTTTCGCTCCTTAATTTGCATACCATGGAGTGTTTTTTAAGTGGCCCAATCAATACGCGTCGCGGACTAAGTTGAGCGAATAGCCCTAGGGCCTATATAAAGAACGGCCTGGCCAGCAGAGGCCTCTTTATTTCGTCAGACACCCAGAGTAAGAAACCAGAGTCGATCTACAGTATAGATGCCTTGAACACGTGAGTTTGATTTCAAAGCAAATTAGCATTAGTTGTCCGTACTTCTGAAATTATATTCATCGTGAGTCTGTTCTGATGTTTAATGATATAAATAGATTTAGTTCCAAAGCAGATTTCTTCCAGATAGTGTTAAGTCCAAATTACAGCTGTAAGAGTCTAGTAGCAATTATTTCATTCATCAGACCGGTCAAGAAAGGTAAACTATTTCATACATGAAACCAGGCAGAGAAGCGATCTATTACTTTAATTTAGATAATATTAACTAGTTGCGAAGATGGCAACTGGGGTGCCACGTATTGATGACTGTGAATAAAGAAGGCGCCAAGGAGTCTGCATTTAACACTCTTAGTTATCACGTGTTATAAGCCTATAATGTTACGCTATGTTATATGGTGTGAATTGACACGTGGGTGAAAGCAGGTATAGTAATTTTCCCCGGTAATGGAAGAGATAGTTTTCGTGTTAAATCTCCTTTAGGTGTTGAATTTAATTCTAGTTTTGGGAGTTATCTGTGGAATGTCATGCCTTTTGGTTTAAAGAGCAGCCCTGCTACGTATATGTCCCTCAATTTTATTTTACTCTTTGATATTTTGATTCTTTGATGTAAGGACACTTTAGTGTATTTCATGATAATTGATCATAATGCTGCAGTAGTGGATTACTTTGAGTGAGGTGAGAATAGGTATTTAGATTTCTGGAGAGCGCAAGGAAACTCCTTGGTGCGTAAGGCACATTGAGACAGAGGTGTTTCTCTGTTTGCTCCTTGCGGAGCATGGAAACACCAATGCAGCTGGTGTTCATCACAAGCCAACAAGAAGCACTTTTTATGCTATTGCAGTGGTTGTTTCGGTAACGATGTGTTTCATGTGATGAGTTCCCAATCTCATCAGGGGTCATATACGACACGCTTGTGGCCATGTGCACCAGTCGTCACTTACGACATGTTCAGAGTGCAGGAACGAGTATTGATGTTGATCGGATGAGAGGTAGTAGCTTATTCTGATCATTGAGAGTATTTGTTGTACATATAGTTGAATATTATTTTATGTAAATTGTTCAAGGCACACTGCTTATTGCAGATTGCAACTTTTTTTTATAAATCTAAATGACCTTGACCTAGTTTTGAACTGTCCCATATATGACCCAATGGGCTTTGGTCTATATTTATTAGCACATGACAACAGGTATCCTTAAGAAAATGGCAAAGACACAAATAATAACTACAACTATTTAAATATTCTGTAACAAGAGAAATATATAACCCCAGACCTGGTGGTCTTTTATATTTGGACTTGCGCCATAATATAACCGACTAGGTTGAACGGGACGCGCCTCGCCAAAATGAGGCAAAAGTTCTACATTTAAAAAAAAAAATAAAAATAAAAATTCAAACTCCATTTTTATGGTACACTAATTAATAATAAACATACATTTGCTTACAAATACATGTAGCAAAATTTGAGTAAGTGAATAAAAGAAACACATGTAATACTTTCTACTTCACCATGTAATAGTAAAGTTAAATGTGGAACAGTCTGTAACAGTTCCTTTGCTCCATGAAACACAATGGAATATTGCATTTTTCACAAAAAGTGTTTGTTTTCTGGCTGCATATTTTGCATCGCAGGCGACAATTTACAGATCTTTTTACTGGCAAATGCATAAATCCATCTTTTTGGACCTCAGGTTCTGGCATAATAACTTTCTTGTTTCTTTTTACTGAATATGATGCTGCCAGCTGTGCATCTGAAGGCCTCCCTCTTTTTCTTGGTGCCAACATCTCTATAAGTGAGGAAGCAAGTTTTCCTTGAAACCTTCGCTGAGTTAGAACACTCTTTTTGGGAACAGCGAGCAAATTACAGTCACGACGATATAACAACCAAGCATTTATCATCATAATCATCAAACTGTGCCAGAACACACACAAGTACCATCTTCTGGATTTCATTGAGTACTTGTACTTAGCCACATAGCAGTCTAAAAGGTCCACTCCACCCATATTTTGGTTGTACATACTGATGATAGCAGGCCGATCTACGTTTACATACTGCCTTTTGCCTTTGTCACATCTCCTGACCTTGTTGCATGGTTCTAGGCCAGTACAACTGGACAAAATGGTCACAGCTCTGTTGTCATACCAGCGAACAGCAACACAGTTTGTGTACTGCTCAACACTGTAATCCATGGCACCACGTCCTTTCCTTTTCAGTTCTTTTTCCTCTTGCAATTTTGAATCAGGTAGACGGTTAATTCTGACAGTTCCTGTGAAGAACATGCCACGCTCTTTTAATGCTACAACAAGAGGCATTCCTGTAAAAAAATTATCTGCAAATATCTGGTAATTCTTGTGAAAAGGTAGTGTTTCAGTTAAAAGTAGGACTGTTTCTGCTCCCACTCCAAGTTTTGAGTTTTTATGTTTTTCACGGTTTCCTTCATATACTTCAAAATCATGGAAAATTCCATTAGTGCTACACCGAGCCCAAACTTTTATCCCCCAAGGATGAGGCTTGTCTTTTACATACTGTTTAAGTTTGCTAAATTTTCCAGTGAAAGGTATCATTATTTCATCCACAGGTTGTTTGGCATTAGGGACAACTTTCAAACAGTTTGATCTTAACTTCTGCAGCCATGGCCTTATTTTCCATAACTTGTCTTTCTGATCACTTTCTGTGACACTTAAGTTGTCTGTAAAATGCAGTGATTGGATTAGTGCTAGAAATGTGTTTCGGCTCATCACACCAGCAATAGGATCATACAGTGTCTCTTCTTCCCAGTAGCATCTGTTACCAGGCATCTTTACTACACATTCTAAAATACATTCCAATTAACTGTTCTATCTGTTTCTTGTTGGTATTTATGGACTTCCCACTTTTCTGTGTGCTGTATAAATTTGAATTGTCCACTAAAAGTTCTAACATGTCATCAGTGAAAAACTGCTTGAAGTAGCAAAGTGGGGATCCATGCTCAAAATCATCTGAAAGTTCATAAGTAGGCCCTTTAAACTGAGAATTAGGTGGTTCAAATGATTTCTTTCTTCACCTGTATGTATGGGACTGGCCAGCAGTAATCCCATCTTTAGATGTCGAGGAGGATGATGTTGCAAGGGTTGAAGTAGCAGGTGAGTATGTCACATTATCCCCATTCAACATCTTATCAGATGGTGAGGTAATCTTCCGAGTAGTGTCATCGCCATCTTCCTCACTGCTATCTGTTGCATTAGAGGTAAAAGGGGTATCTTCATCGACACAGTCATTATCTTGTAAATCATCATCAGTTGACTCGGCACCTGATAAGTCACTGTCATTTGTGTCAATCATGTCCAACACATCAACGGCTGTCAACAACTTTTCCTTTCGTTGAGATGCCATGTCTGAAATAATAAAAGTGCTTTTTTAAATTCTGTCTTACATATATAACTTACTTACTTACTTAGTCGTTCCCCTTCTACCGTGAGGTGTAGAGGTTTGGAAGAGAGAGTGCTAGGCTATTCTATCGGCTGTCTTCCTCCTGGCCTGGTTCCATTATAGTCCTCGGTCCTTCAAAGATTGTCTAATGTTGTCCTCCCAGCGGACTCTGGGGGGTCTGGATCCCTGGCTCTTTGTTTCCCATGCTTGTCATGGTAGCCGATCTTCTCCCATTCTGCAGACATGGCCAAACCATCTTAGTTGGGACTGTTCTACTTGGATCTGCAGGGGGTGGGATTTTACGCCTTGACGTATCGTCTGGTTGCGGACAATGTTTCTTCTTGTTAATTCAACCACCTTCCTCAGATACCTCATTTCTGAGGTTTGGATCTGGCTTTTACATATATAACTTCACACACAAATATTATGTTAGGTTTGTACTATATAAGTTGCCCCATGTAATTCTTGGGAATCTCTGAAGATATAAAGACAGTATATGGCTATTGCTCCCACAGACATGCCGTACAAGGTGACTCATATGAAGCTGCCAACCTTATCAAATAAACAACTTGCTACAGAAACTATTGCTGCAACAGTATATACATGCTTTGTGCAGGCTTCCTGGTAGGGGATCAGCTGTAGTGGTGGCTCCATGCTCCATAAATAGTGACAAGGAAAATGATGATAGTGATGATATTATATAAACTGTAGGGGCCTATAGGCCAATAAAAAGTCAAAATTAAATGGGTTAACCAAATAAATGATCAAAATAAAGCCAACCAACTACCATATTGTGCCTTACATGCTAGAATTACTATTTCTACAGATGGCAGAAGCCAACACTCCTGTATGATTAGCATTTCTCACGGAACTAAGGAAAGTTTGTTTTACATGACAGTGTTATACGTAGGCCTAAAGCCCATTGGACCACATGTGGGTCATCACATTTTAGATTTATAATGCGACTTTTTATTTACATCAGTGCATTCAATTTACGTTTCACTACATTTCTAAACATAAAATAAAGTTAAATATGTGGAATAAAACGTAAGAACTTACCGTGAAATGGCTTTACTCGCTAGAGAAACAGAGCTGATTCACGCTGCGAATTTCAAACAATGGAAGTCGCCATTTGTGAAAGGGAATTCATTGAGTAAATTTTGATCAGTTATCAAAAGTTATGGTTACTATGGCCCAAGAGAGGGTCTATGGGCGTTAGGAATTAAAAAAAAGACAGAATATAAAAAAGTGTCTATGTATTGCACGAAAATAAATAGTGGGTCATATATGGGCCGCTGGGCCTTAAGGGGTTTTAATTATGGTTATGTGTAGAAGGGTTTGTGAGAGCACGGGGACTCACTTGGAGATATATATTTCTCTTCTCCGCTCCTGAGGGAGCGTGGGGACACCAGTGTTATTTGCCTCCGCATGAAGCATTCAGATGTTCTTGCAGTAGGGGTTTCGGTAGCAACCGATGTTACACGGTGAGATTGCCAGCCTCATGCACAACACCATACTAGCATCGCTAAACGACATCTATGTGTGTGTGCGAGTGTGTGCATGATAGTTGAATATTCAGTTTCACGCAGTATGGAAGAAGGACAGTTTGACAGGTGACAGCATGGTGTTTCTGATTATTTCACTATTATGATTTTAACTAGCTGGTTCTTTGTTTCTGTTTCAAATTAGCAATAGAGCACTGGCTGGGTGTTTTTTCTGTTGGCTTATTTGTTTAATGTTTGCTTCAGTGTGCTCTTTTTCACTGAATGGGTTGTATAAATAAATACAGCCCCTGCATTAAGAATCAGAGTTTTATAGTTGATAGGGTCGGTTGCGAGTGTGCAAGAAGGTGATCACATATCCCAACAGGATCATCATCATCTCGTCCACCCTATCACAGATAGATAGATAGATAGATAGATAGATAGACAGACAGACAGACAGACAGACAGACAGATAGATAGATAGATAGATAGATAGATAGATAGATAGATAGATAGATAGATAGATAGATAGATAGATAGATAGATAGATAGATAGATAGATAGATAGATAGATAGATAGATAGATAGATAGATAGATAGATAGATAGATAGATAGATAGATAGATAGATAGATAGATAGATAGATAGATAGATAGATAGATAGATAAAGTGACATTCTAATTTAAATCTCAGTATACGCTGTCCTCCGTAAAGCTTTTAAAGATTTTTGTACACACGCTAGTAAGCACGCTCTTTGTGATGAGATGATTTTTTAGTTGGGGGTATTGTGCTCTGTAATTTTGGAACATAGCTCAATCGGAGTTTGTGTCGGTTTTTTTAAAATAATAAAGAAAGTGTTCGGATGTTCTTAGTGATAGTATGGAGGAAGAGACGGTTGAGCTGAGCTGAGTTCTCAAGCGGTTAGTTCGCGCATGAGTTATTTTCACTGAGGTGTACTGAGGGACTGTAATCTCGAGCAGTGTGTTCCTGGCAGGGCTTCGAGAGTGTTGTTCCATCTCGTTAGTGTGTTCAGAAGATATTATTGAGGGAAATATATTTTTGGAAGTGAATATAGAGTATATTGTTGTAGGGAAGAGTTTCCTTTCAAGATTTATTGTTCTGAGGCCATGGATTGTACCGGCCAGTATTATTATTCATATTTCCTATGATGGATTTTCCCCTGTTATCAGAAGATATATAGTGAGTTGCTGTGTAAGCAACCAGTGGAAGTTTTGATACAATTCATATTCTAGAGGCCAGGTAATATACCGGTTACCATCATCATCATTTATAAGGATAGTTATGTTAGGTAAACCTTTTTTCCCTGATGGAAGTTGTTTCTATGGATATTTAAAACGCAGTGAGCTGCTATGTTGTGCAGCTTATTTTTTTCCATGGATTTTGTACCTGTAACGATGTTGTAAGTTGTTGTGTATGCAACCTATTGTCTTGGATTATTACTACATGTTGGCATTATACTTGTGACAGTGTACTGTTCCTGGGTGTCTACGTTGCTGTGTCGTAAATAAACTGTGTAAAGTTAAAGCTTGTTATTCTATTTCCTGACCTATCGTTACTGTGGTGTGGGTGATTGCAACTTAAAGTACCCATGACATTTGCCTATATTCATTTATACACATTTACACTTGTCGGCCACCTGTAAGCCCGACCAAGGCTAATTGTGTTCATTAGCGATTGTATTTACTCTGTCTAACCGTGCCACCCACCACAAACATTCACCACCTACAGAAGTGTCTACAACCACACAGGAACATGATCCTGTCAACCAAGAAATAAAAACTTTAACATAAGTGGTGAGCCAGCATTTTGAGGTGTTACCAAGTACAGAAGTTTGTTGTGATGTCAAGTTCAACAGGATCTACAGTGTTGACAGTGCTAGTTTTTGAGTGCAAGCTGTTCAGGTAAACGTCATCCTATGTCAAGGACGTGGGAAGCTAGGAGATCCAGTAGCCATCAACGTTGGACTGTATTGTGATACCCGATGCCCATCATTGTCGTTGTCGCGGAGGCCGGGAGTTCCTTATTTTTAAGATAAGTGGTCTTTTTTGTTTGTAAACTGTACCACTGTTCTGTGTTATCGAGCCTTCCTCAGAGCTTTGACTTTTTATTCTATTTCGTGTTCTATGTTATATGTCTGTTGCGTGCATATTTTGACGCACATATTACAAAAATCGATATGGCTATTTAATATGGGAAAAATATAGACATTCATTCATTTGTGTATGAAAATGCTGTCTATGGTAAAAGCGAGATAATCCATGTTTGATTCACACTTTTGATTATAGAAGTAATCGTTCTGGATATTGATCCGGCGCAAGGATATTGCGCTTGCGTTTGTACTTATTTTTTAGGGCCAGAAAATATATTAATTTGCTTATTGTGTTTATGGCCTGAATTCATATGTATTACATATTATTAGTACAAGTAGAATCAGTCCTATATTGTATATTTTGGATTGGTAGGAGGGACTAGATTCTTGTATTCCGGTCTAGCGGAAGTATGAGTTGTTTTGACAAGTCGTGATGAGTTGCGATGTACTGCTTACAAATGGCGGGGTACGTTTTTCTAGAGCTGGTCCTTTCGTCAGAAAAAGATGTCTTACGAAGTGGTTTTTCTACTGAAGGAGATGGTGTCTCTACGATAGTTTGTGTTAGAGACTCTCCTTATGTCAGTATATAGATGATTCGGACTCCAGGTAATCCAAGCTCCTATTTTGATGATCTCTCGTCGGTTAGGCCTAGCTTGACTTTTTGGGCTTCGCTATGCTAGTGTCGTGTTTTGTATCGACGAAGATGACAGATTTTCCTGCAGCGGCTATGGCTACGTGAATTAACCTGATAACCGTAGAGCTGTATGGAAACATTTATGAAATCCTTTATATACCCATTATAAATTAACTCTGGCTTATATTCTCCTTCCTATGAATGAGTGAACGACAACTCAGGGAGGCAGCCATGTTGGATTTTGGTCATCATCTGTTTTGATCACTGCCAAGAGAACAGATTATTTATCCTATTATCGGACAGTGACAGGGAGATCTCAATCTTGCTAGAAACCCCCTTCGTGGTTTCATAATATATGCTACAAACTATTGACGTCAAGTAACTTTAGTTATTTATCGATCCGCCTTCACTGACGCGTTTAGTCAGATAGGGGGATGTGGCCATAATGTATCATGACATTGAACTTTTGATGTACTGCCCATTATTTCTGAATGTGTCATGACTTCAGATCTGCTATGTATACCTACAAATTGATATGTCAACATACCATGATGTACTCGTATGTCCCAGTGTGTACGTCTGAATAAATTGAGTAAACAAAGATTCCAGCAGTCTGCATTGGTGCCTTGTAGACACAAGTGTATGAGTGATTATATTGGTCAGCACACGAACAGTACACCATTCGCGGTAATCACACTCTACACTTCTACTTCATACATACACCATCCTGCGTCGGTTGAAGTGACCAAGTTTAGGGCCTGCTTCCCCTGGAGCCTTTGCCTTCCCTAACTCAGGACTAGGGTGAGTTACCCATGTACAGCTGGGTAGTCTGGAGCATGCCTGATCCCAACAGCACACCACCCTTCCTTACAGAGCATCCAGTGTGTGTGTGAAAGCAACATTACAGAGTGGAAAGAAGAAAACAAACTTTACAGTGGTGGCCAGTGTGGGGATCGAACCCACGACATTCGCGTTATCAGCACGAATTACACTTTCACGATGGATTGAATTATCCAAAACAGAGAAAACATTTGATGGTCTTACGGATTTATTGCTAAGAGACAAGGTCATGTCTTCTGTAAATAAATCATTCCTAGAGTTCTTACATGAGCGTAAACCTGGTACAATAAAGCAAATGGAAGAATATTGTGACCAGTATGCCACGGCACACCCTGACATGATTCTTGGTAACTCTAACATTAAAGAGAGTATGCCAGTTTCTTCGGCAACAGAATATAATCAGAATTACTCACACAAATTCCAAGGAGCTAAAAATAAATTTGATAAAAAGGTTAATTGGGATAAGTATCAAAACCAAGATAACCGCTCAAATCAGAGTTCTTCTTTGAAGAACTGGAATCGGTCTGATAGTCCTCGACACGCGAGGGGTTCCCATAATGTTAGAAATTCTCGGAAAGGGAGTAGCTATAGGAATTACCCAAGTGCTTCATGGAGACAACAGAAACAATATTACAGGGATACTCAATATAATGAGCATGATGATTATGATCATGAATATTATGATTCAAACCCAAATAGGGGTTATAACAGAGGCAATAATAATTATAGAGACAATTATAACCGAGGTAGATCACAACACAAAAGACATGGTAAATCTTATTACCAGGCTAACTCTGCACAACAGGAGTTCCACGACACCGATAATCAGAATAATGATAAAAAAGACTCCAATAGTGTAGCAAATTCCGCTTTCGATTTTGCTAGAGCATCTGAGTGTTCGCAATGCAAAACATTATTCGATCCAACCACAGTGTCTACTTTAAGCTGCGGTCACCCACTTCCCGCTCTTCATGCGTCAATTGCGCATAATGGAAGGGGTGCTCTTGTCTTTAATAGCGGCCTAATAGATGGTACTCCGGTATCAATTCTTTTCGACTCGGGGTGCACTACCATTGGAGTGAGGCAATCACTCGTAAATCCTTCTCGAGCTACAGGCAATATAGTCAAATGTGTAACATTTGGTGGCACATTGGAGAAGTACTCCACTGCCATTATCAATATTGCTACGCCTTTCTTTACAGGAGAGGTGCAAGCATGTCTCTTGCCGAATCCGATCGCTGATCTTATCATCGGTCGCATTCATGGAGTGAAAGAATGCACTCCACAGCAAATTTCTAATTGGGAAAATGTTAATATGCAATCGGCTAATGCAGTAATCACTAGGGCTCAAGCTCTTAATATGCCACAATCTTCACATTCTGAAGATAATGATGCGCAGATCCAAGATGATCCCTTGGAGATTTCCCACGATTCCTTTATCAAACAGCAGGAAGATGATCCTACTCTAAAGAAATTCTTTACTCTGGCAACAAAAGGTGATCCGAATAAGGATACAAATCGTAAATCTTGGATTACGATGAAGAATGGCGTACTTGTACGTATGGTACAAGACTCCGCTAAGTCCATTCATTCTCAAATCCTTGTGCCTAAAAATATGAGAGTTAAAATCTTACAGCACGCTCATGATTCGCAGTGTGCTGGACATATGGGTTTTTCCCGTACTAAAGCTAGAGTTCTTCAATCTTTCTTTTGGCCTGCTGTGAATAAGGACATACGAATCTATTGTCGATCTTGTAAAGTATGTCAAGAGATTAAATCCAGAGGTCCACGCCATGATGCACCTATTCAGGCTGCAGACATTCCCATTCGGCCATTTCAAAAAATGGCGATAGACATCATTGGTCCATTTAAGATAAAGTCTGCTAGAGGACACCAATTTATTTTGACGTGTGTTGATATGTGCACACGTTGGCCGGAGGCTGTTCCTCTAAAGAGCATAACTACTGCTGATGTCGCAGATGCTCTTTGGTTAATATTTTCTCGTCTGGGGTTTTTAGCAGAAATATTATCCGACCATGGTACCCAACTCATATCGGATACCATGTCTCAAGTAATGTCGACTCTGAAGATAGAGAGATCGCTGAGTAGTATTTATCATCCTATGTCCAATGGGATGGTGGAACGTTTTAATAGAACTCTGAAAAACCTACTAGGTAAGATAACAGAAGATCATCCTCAGGATTGGGATAGGGTTTTACCCGCGGCTCTCTTTGCATATAGAGAGGTCGCCAACGAACATACAGGATTTTCTCCCTTTGAACTTGTCTTTGGCGCGAAACCGCGAGGTCCTATGTCCTTACTTCATGATCTTATAACTGCTGATAATATTGTCGATGACACAAAATCCTCTTATGAATATGTCATCGCACTTAGACACAAGATTATTGAAGCATGCAAATTGGCAACTGCTTCTTCTGAATTTGCGAAACAGAAGGCAAGGGAATTTGCCAATAAAAAGAGATGTTTGCGTCAACTTTGTCCAGGTGACAAAGCATTTGTCTTGCTACCTTGTAGGGAAAATAGACTTCTCATTTCTTGGAAAGGTCCGTACGATATAATATCAAAAGTTTCCGATGTTGACTATATCGTCGATATTGACGGGAAGCGTAAAACCTTCCACATCAACATGCTCACGGAATTCCATGAACGTCCTGATTATTTACAACCTGTTTTCCAGGCAACGGACGATTTTCCAGTCCAACATGGACAGTACTCATCTCTGTCAGTAATACAGGATGAGGAAACGAGTTTCTCGGATGTAAATTTACCTTTTCCACTGATTCCTCTTCACTCTAATGAATCATGGAAAGATGTTGCAATTTCTCCAGAATTATCTCCAGGAGAGCAGAAACAAGTTTCTACTATGTTAGAACAATTTCAGGATGTCCTTACTGACATTCCTGGTCAAACTGATGTCATTCAACATGACATTATTCTTACTGACCATAGTCCTATAAGAGTCAGACCGTATCCTATCCCGATACATTTTCAAGCA
The DNA here is from genome assembly GCA_024509875.1 of Oreohelix idahoensis. NCBI lineage: Eukaryota > Metazoa > Mollusca > Gastropoda > Stylommatophora > Oreohelicidae > Oreohelix > Oreohelix idahoensis. Next base: position 220,124 of record JAMPIV010002484.1, read on the forward strand.
CAGGTAGAGAAAGAGTTAGATGAGATGATAGAGTTAAAAATTATTGAACCATCCACATCAGCATATTCTTCGCCGATGGTTATAGTACGGAAAAAAGACAATAACATACGTCTTTGCGTGGATTATCGCAAATTGAATCAAGTGACTAAATTCGATGCTGAACCTATGCCTTTACTAGAAGAGCTACTTACGAGACTATCGAATTCTCACTTCTTTACTAAACTCGATTTGTCTAAGGGATATTGGCAAGTTCCACTATCCGAACACGCCAAACCGTTTACTGCTTTTTCGACGCCTAGGGGTCTATTCCAATGGAATTTCATGCCTTTCGGTCTTATGAACGCCCCTGCTACATTTGTACGCATGATGCGTCGAATCCTATCTCATCGCTCAGATGTCATTGCGTATCTTGATGACATCTGTCTTTTCAGTGATACTTGGAACGATCACTATAATGGTATAAATGAACTATTGTCTATCTTACGCGAGCATAACCTGACAGCGAAACCATCGAAAGCATGTATTGGTTTTAGCGAAATATCTTTCTTGGGACACCGTGTTGGTCATGGGTTCCTAAAAACAGAAGACCATAATACAAGTAAGATACTTAACATTTCTATTCCTAAGACTAAAAGGCAAGTACGAAGTCTCTTAGGTCTAATACAATTTTATGGACGATTCATCCCGAATATGTCCTCCATTATGTCACCTCTTTCTTCCTTGCTAAAGAAAGGGTCTCCTAATGTAGTCCATTGGACTCAAGAATGTCAATCCTCTTTGGATAAGGTTAAAACTATGTTTTCTTTTTCACCTATCCTAGTATTGCCTTCTAAGGATAAGACATTTATTCTTCGTAGTGACGCTTCATCCACCGGGATTGGAGCTGCACTAATGCAAGAGTACTCTGGAACTCTGCATCCTGTGATGTATATTTCTCGGAAATTAAATGCCGCAGAGAAGAATTACTCGGTCCTAGACCGTGAATTATTGGCTATGGTTTGGTCAATCCTTAAACTGCAAAGATTTCTTCTGGGCGCGCATTTCATTGTGGAAACTGACCAGAAAGCTCTTACGGCTATTCAGAGTAAAAATCTGAAGAGCACGAGATCAACGCGATACGCGATTGCTCTACAGCCATTTCATTTTTCGGTGCGAGCTATCCGTGGGTCAGAAAATGTGATGGCAGATATTTTGTCTAGATGCCCACACGATTCATAACTGTTATACAACTTTGATACAGTTGTTTCTATGTTGAAATGTGTACACATATGTAATATATCATATATTGATTGTAACACTACTTAGCGGTTCATTCATATTTATTCACCGCTGATCTTTCAATGTTTTTTGTCTTTGATGATCATGATGTTAAGATATCTTAGATGAAATTTATGTATAAACTAATGTGAAAATTGTGTCATTGCTAATATTGTAGTATGCGTTGGTGACACCTCTCTGGAAATATTTATACTTAGAGAAGTACTTTCTCTAAGGTCATAAAACTTATGCTTATCATCTGCGCATTGTTATTGGTGCGTTGTGAGCCTATTGTATGTTGCTCCTAGATGTATTTCAAAAAAAAAAAAATGTACCATTTTTTTTTCCCGAGGGGTGTGGTAATCTGTTGCGTGCATATTTTGACGCACATATTACAAAAATCGATATGGCTATTTAATATGGGAAAAATATAGACATTCATTCATTTGTGTATGAAAATGCTGTCTATGGTAAAAGCGAGATAATCCATGTTTGATTCACACTTTTGATTATAGGAGTAATCGTTCTGGATATTGATCCGGCGCAAGGATATTGCGCTTGCGTTTGTACTTATTTTTTAGGGCCAGAAAATATATTAATTTGCTTATTGTGTTTATGGCCTGAATTCATATGTATTACATATTATTAGTACAAGTAGAATCAGTCCTATATTGTATATTTAGGATTGGTAGGAGGGACTAGATTCTTGTATTCCGGTCTAGCGGAAGTATGAGTTGTTTTGACAAGTCGTGATGAGTTGCGATGTACTGCTTACAAATGGCGGGGTACGTTTTTCTAGAGCTGGTCCTTTCGTCAGAAAAAGATGTCTTACGAAGTGGTTTTTCTACTGAAGGAGATGGTGTCTCTACGATAGTTTGTGTTAGAGACTCTCCTTATGTCAGTATATAGATGATTCGGACTCCAGGTAATCCCAGCTCCTATTTTGATGATCTCTCGTCGGTTAGGCCTAGCTTGACTTTTTGGGCTTCGCTATGCTAGTGTCGTGTTTTGTATCGACGAAGATGACAGATTTTCCTGCAGCGGCTATGGCTACGTGAATTAACCTGATCACCGTAGAGCTGTATGGAAACATTTATGAAATCCTTTATATACCCATTATAAATTAACTCTGGCTTATATTCTCCTTCCTATGAATGAGTGAACGACAACTCAGGGAGGCAGCCATGTTGGATTTCGGTCATCATCTGTTTTGATCACTGCCAAGAGAACAGATTATTTATCCTATTATCGGACAGTGACAGGGAGATCTCAATCTTGCTAGAAACCCCCTTCGTGGTTTCATAATATATGCTACAAACTATGGACGTCAAGTAACTTTAGTTATTTATCGATCCGCCTTCACTGACGCGTTTAGTCAGATAGGGGGATGTGGCCATAATGTATCATGACATTGAACTTTTGATGTACTGCCCATTATTTCTGAATGTGTCATGACTTCAGATCTGCTATGTATACCTACAAATTGATATGTCAACATACCATGATGTACTCGTATGTCCCAGTGTGTACGTCTGAATAAATTGAGTAAACAAAGATTCCAGCAGTCTGCATTGGTGCCTTGTAGACACAAGTGTATGAGTGATTATATTGGTCAGCACACGAACAGTACACCATTCGCGGTAATCACACTCTACACTTCTACTTCATACATACACCATCCTGCGTCGGTTGAAGTGACCAAGTTTAGGGCCTGCTTCCCCTGGAGCCTTTGCCTTCCCTAACTCAGGACTAGGGTGAGTTACCCATGTACAGCTGGGTAGTCTGGAGCATGCCTGATCCCAACAACACACCACCCTTCCTTACAGAGCATCCAGTGTGTGTGTGAAAGCAACTTTACAGAGTGGAAAGAAGAAAACAAACTTTACAATGTCCCATGTTTATGCCGGTTTGGTTGGGAGGTGACTTACGTTAGGGTACATCACAGTTCATCGTTGGCCTACGTAAGCGTTCTGTAGGGACAATTTGTGGATTTCTCGCAGTGGAAATTTCCAGCGAATTTTTGCTGAAGCATTGCAGTCCACTGTGTTTGGTAATCTGTGACATCATTGTTTAGGTGTGACGAAATGTCTTATTGTTGTTATTGTAGTATTTTTTTCTGTACCTTAGTTTCTCGATTAATTCGTTTGTAGTTGTCATCCTCTATCTCTCTATTAATTATTTCTATACAAATTGTTTTGTTTATACACTGTGTTGTTATTTGTCTGGTCATTCCATTCGCAGTCATTGCATTCTTTGCAATATTTTTTCTTTAGTTTGCTTTCTTGTTCAGTTGATTCTGCGAACGTAGTCATTTGTTTTTTATATCTTGTCTTTGTCACTCTTGTTTACATTTTCTTTTTTTCTTATGATCGGATAAAATTATAATGCATATTTTAATAAGTAATTAATAACATTGTTACCTGTTGGAAAGGTAATTGTACAAGTTCTTAAGCAAGGACTTGCCACCTACTAAGTTGGGATAAAGTTAGTTTCTTCAGAATATTTTACATAAGTTACATATCTTATAAAATTGGACATAAAGTCTAGTTTAGACTATTTCATTAAACAAGGGAAAGCCCTCGGTATGACTACTGAGGAAGTAAAAGAATTCGATTTTGTCGAATATGACAAGGCTCAGAAACTAGAAGAGAAGAAACTTCAGATGGAAGCTGAAAAGCAGAAATTAGAGGCTGAAGATAGGAAATTGCATATGCGGGCCGAAGAGAGAAAACTTCCGATGGAAGCTGAAAAACAGAAATTAGAGGCTGAAGATAGGAAATTGCATATGCAGGCCAAAAAGAGAAAACTTCAGATGGAAGCTGAAAAACAGAAATTAGAGACTGAAGATAGGAAACTTCAAAAGCAAATGGAAAGGGAAGAGAAAAAACTTCAAATGAAAATGGAGGAAAGAAAACGTCAGTTGCAAGCTAAAGAAAACCAGAGAATCCACGAGCAAAAGTTATTATCTTTGGAACTTGAGAAAATAAAGATAGCGAATGAAAATGCGCCAGAAGATGAGATGAGCTTATTACAATACGAACAACGTTGTAAAGGAAATGCTTTCACTGGTGAGAAAGTACAAGTCAAAATGGACTATGAGGAATTAAAAGTTGAGGAAAAGAAACGTGAGGAGTCGAACACAGAAGAGCTTCTTGCTCTATTGAATGATAATACAGATCTCAGTCGCCAACATAAAGAGAAGAATACTCTTTTTCCCGAGAAGTTTGATGAGCTTATAAATAGCCATCATAGTGCTATTGAAGCACTCAAACTTGAAATTGTATAGGAGAGGGCTAAAGCTCTAGAAACTATTAAAACTCTCCAACAAGAAATTAAGAGCCTTAAATTGGAAACTACATCTCAGAACGAAAAATTGAAAGTTGATCTTAGGGATAGAATTGCTAAAGAGAAGACTCTTACTTCTTAGTTACATGACTTAAGGTTAGATTACAACAGGCTTCAAGTTAAAACTAAAGAGAAAATACATAAACCTCTGGCTAAAGAAAAAGCTATTACAGAATTAGAAATTACAAAACTTCGTAAAAGAGTTGATGGACTATTAGATATTCTCTTAAAGAACAAGATGTTGTCTACTGTCAAGGTTGACAGTGTTAGACATAAAGTTGATAATCAGCACTTCACTAATGCAAAGAGTCAGCCATATGTACTCAATGCTAACTATAACATTAAGCATGGTGTAAACAAATCTTTTCGTGGCAAATACAATTTCCCACGTAATAACGATACTACCTCTAATAGTAGTGATTCTTGGCGTCCAGCCAACAAAAGTAATCCGATTATAACAGTCAGTCCTTTAGACCACGGTAAAACATCTGATAAATTTCATGTCAAGGCTCCACAGACCAACCGTACATCGACTTTTCAGAGTTCTGATAAATTCGTACCAGGGGACAAAACTATTAGTACTCGTTCCCAAAATAATACCCATTATGTTCGTAACTATAAGGATTCTATCATTCCTGTGCACAATGGTTTCTCTGATGCTGTTACTCATCATACTCAGTAAGTCAGTATCATGCACCTGTTAAGTACATTCCCACATGCAAAAATACAAGCAATTTTGGTAGGAGAGATTATCGTGATTTTAGACAGTACCAAGAGGGTCCATTACGTAGTAATTTTCCTTCTCCGAGAAATTGGAGACAATTTAACGGACCTCAACATTTTGTTTCCAACAATTCTGTAAATTATGGTAGGGATAACTACACAAGGGATTATCAACTTTACATTAATTTTTCTCGAAGACAATGAAATCCATCTAATAGATATTTTGAGCCAAGGGGAAATAGTAATCGCAACTATGCTAACTGGGTTTCAAATCACAACAATGGTTTCAATGCAGGAAATAGCAATGGTCCCAATATAGATAATAGTTGTGATAGATCTCGATATGACCGTAGATCTTAAAATGATAGATCACATCACCATACTAACTCTGCTCAAAAGAAGCCAAAGGTTATTGCAAATCAAGGTGACAATAATAATAGTGTCTTTAATGCTACTGCTTGCTCTGCTTTCGATTTCGAGAGAGCATCTCAGTGCCCTGAGTGCACAACTTTGTTCCAGCCTACAGCGGTGACTACCTTGAGTTGCGGTCATCCTCTACCTACTCTTCCATCCTTGTCTGCAAAAGACGGAAGAGGGTCTCTTACCCTATACAATTAATGATTCCAGGTTAGTCTGTGCTACTTTCTCTGTTACATTTTCTCGGGTAATGGAGGAAGGTTTGATTAACATCTTACAGTGGTCGTAAGTTTACACAGCCAATTTGGTAGGTTAAATTTAAAGTTAACTTTTTTACTTTATAAAATCCTACCATTTCCAAACAGAAATTTTCATTTGATTTTTCACATCAACCTCTTCTCGATGGGACTCGGAGCTGTTTTGTTAGAAGTTATGCAGTTTCTCTTCAACCTGTTGTATATGTCGCCTTGCGCCAGTTTAACTGTTCCAGTGAAGCCAGTCGGCATTTTGACTCTGCAGTGTATGATTTTGTATCTTCATGCTCACAGGACTTTCCAAGACCACTGGAGCTTTTTGATATTGTATAATTCATTTAGAACATTGTGTTATTTCATTTTCATGCACCATGTCATTACCATATTATTATTATATGACTGTGTTTTGATACACGTTGAACGTATGACAATTGTATTGATAATACCATTTAAACTTAACTTATCATTGCGATACATTTCGGTATTGTACATTTAAAAAAGGGGTTTCTTCTGACAGTTTGAGGTATTTTCTTTACCCAGCGCTTGGTTGTGCGCCAGGGGTAACTATTTATAGCGGTATTATTATTATTATTTTTTTATGTCTATAATAGGTTCATTATTAGTACTGAGTGAGTTTATTGGCTTGTTTAAATTGCCTATTATGCTTTACTTAGATTGTAGCTTTCTTTTGTGTTTTTGGTGTATATATGCATTGCCATTCTGTTCTATGCTATTTTGCAACAATTGTATTTTTTTATTACACAATGCGTTGTTTAATTTAAGTTGTTACCATGATGTATCACTGCTTTCTTTCTCTTACTCACATTTCATTGCTTTCTTTCTTTGCTGGTCATTCTACATTTCATTCCATCTCTTCTTTTCACTTTCCACTTATTGTTTCATAGTTAGTCTATATTTTATATACTTCATCTTTGTTTGAATTTGATTATCTTTGCATACTTCACCTTCATACTCTACACATACTTCCATCACTCTATGGTTGATTTAGTAATATGACTTAACATAATGTAATTCTTTGTTGTAGATATTAGAATTTCATCGACCTCGCATTTTTGTTCCATGTAATTTTTTCCAAAAAAAAAAATGATGATATCATTTTTTCCCCGGGGGTCGGTGTAATCTGTTAAGTCATAATGTGTTAATTAGAGTTAAGTGTTAAAGATTGGTATGTACAGGTTGAATTTTGTACACACGCTAGTAAGCCCGCTCTTTGTGATGAGATGATTTTTTAGTTGGGGCTCTGTGCTCTGTAATTTTGGAACATAGCTCAATCGGAGTCTGTGTCGGTTTTTTAAAAATAATAAAGAAAGTGTTCGAATGTTTTTAGTGATAGTTTGGGGGAAGAGACGGTTGAGCTGAGCTGAGTTCTCAAGCGGTTAGTTCGCGCATGAGTTATTTTCACTGAGCTGTACTAAGGGACTGTAATATCGCGCAGTATGTTCCTGGCAGGGCTTCGAGATGGTTGTTCCATCTCGTTAGTGTGTCCAGAAGTTGTTATCGAGGGAAATATATTTTTGGAAGTGAATATAGAGTATATTGTTGTAGGAAAGAGTTTCCTTCCAAGATTTATTGTTCTGAGGCCATGGATTGTATGGCCAGTATTATTATTCATATTTCCTATGATGGATTTTCCCCTGTTATCAGAAGATATATAGCGAGTTGCTGTGTATGCAACCAGTGGGAGTTTTGATACGATTCATATTCTAGAGGCCAAAGATTATACCGGCCACCATCATCATCATTTATAAGGATAGTTATGTAAAACTTTTTCCCTGATGGAAGTTGTTTCTATGGATATTTAAAATGCAGTGAGCTGCTATGTTCTGCAGCTTATTTTTTCATGGATTTTGTACCTGTAACGATGTTGTAAGTTGCTGTGTATGCAATCTATTGCCTAGATTATTACAACATGTTTGGCATTATACTTGTGACAGTGTACTGTTCCTGGATGTCTACGTTGCTGTGTCGTTAATAAACTGTGTAAAGTTAAAGCTTGTTGGTCTATTTCCTGACCTATCGTTACTGTGGTGTGGGTGATTGCAACTTAAAGTACCCATGACATTTGCCTATGTTCATTTATACACATTTACCCTTGTCGGCCACCTGTAAGCCCGACCAAGGCTGATTGTATTCATCAGCGATTGTATTTACTCTGTCTAACCGTGCCACCCACCACAAACATTCACCACCTACAGAAGTGTCTACAACCACACAGCAACATGATCCTGTAAACCAAGAAATAAAAAGGTTAACATGTGGTTATGCATTTCATCACTACACGTTTTGTTTTAAAAAGTTACTGATACAAGGGGAGCTCATTAAAGACATTTCCACCTTCAGAATAATTATCTCCCTAAATTCTTTACAGTCGTCAATTTTGTAAAAGCCTACAGCTCCAGGTAAAGTAGCGAGTTTGGTTCAAATCTGTCTCTTAATGTGTGCAGCAGGATGTCTTGTCGTTCGTCTAAAACTTGCGTATTTTCTATTTACTTGTCTGTCTGTGTCCTCATTTAATCTATTTTAACGGTTATTCTTATTAATATGTAATCTGTAACCGATAGCAACAGTTTTCATCTATAATATGTGCATACTTGCAAATCGCCCTGTTATGTTTGGTTATATCATCATACATACGTCTGTGATGAGTTGGTTCAGAATTTTTGTATCGATCTTGCTGGTAAAAAGACGCAGATTTCTTGTCTGTAGTTCTAGCACCCCCATTCCCCTCCCCCGCTATTTTTGGCCTCCTTCTGTTGTATATGACCTGATTTCTTTATGCTAATTTTATTAGTGACCTCTCCTGTCTCATTTCATTCGACTATAAATCTACTCATAACTTTGCTGACCGTCAGTGATTGGATTTCTTTTTAGACTCTCTGTGTTCATCAGAGAAAGCCTTAGATCCTGCGAAAGTCTAACTCCTTAGCTATTCCTCTGGACTTAACTCCGTGAGGTAACTGTTTTCGAACGATTAGAGCAGCGCCATCGTAGAAATCACTTTCGATGGGCAGAACATTGAAAGGCAAGTCAAGCTGAACTATCTGGGAGAAACGTTTGATCGTGGGCTATCGTTCAAGTATCATGTCGAACTGATCATACAGAAGTGCAAGGGAGGACTGGTTGCCTTAAAAACATAGGCTGCTGCGCGCTTGGAAAAAAGACTGTTGTTTCTCCTGTATCGTCAGCTTGTGATTTCAGTAATCGAGTATGGGCTAGGAATACTCACGCTGTCAATGTCACAATATGAACGACAAAACGCATTCAAAATGAAGGGATGCGACTAGATTTGGGCTGTACGCGTGATACCCCCATTGTGACAATGAGATACATGCTCGGATTGCTGTCGATTAGATCCAGATATGCGATGGCCCAGGCAAAAGCATATGTTCGGGGGTAACCACCGAAAAAAGGCACCCCTACATGAAAACGCAGCTGACATCAGAGGAGCAAGAATAAGGGGGTGGGGGGTGTCATGGATGGCATAAGTAGAGGCAACAAATGGTCTGATGACCAGTGTTGAAAATGTATCCAAATGGGACGACTGGAATAAGTCAGGGGAGAACTGGATAAATTACCACCAGGTTATCATTAGCCTTGGCAGAGACCTAGATAAACTACCACCAGGTTCTCATTATCCTTGGCAGCGACCTAGATAAACTACCACCAGGTTATCATTAGCCTTGGCAGAGACCTAGATAAACTACCTCCAGGTTATCATTAGCCTTGGCAGAGAACTGGATAAACTACCACCAGGTTATCATTGGCCTTGGCAGAGAACTGGATAAACTACCACCAGGTTATTATTAGCCTTGGCAGAGACCTAGATAAACTACCACCAGGTTATCATTAGCCTTGGCAGAGAACTGGATAAACTACCACCAGGTTATCATTAGCCTTGGCAGAGAACTGGATAAACTACCACCAGGTTATCATTAGCCTTGGCAGAGATCTAGATAAACTACCACCAGGTTATCATTAGCCTTGACAGAGAGTGCAGGTCTTGGGGCACTGGAGAAGCTGGAGATTAATCAGCTGATAAGTGACGTCATGCTGGGGATGATGACGCCATTGTATACGCTGTTGGGTCTGTTGTGCATGGTGAAGAATCAGGATAGGAATTCTTTGCGAGAATAAAGGTCAGGGTCCTTGCTGAATACAGTGGAGCCTACATGACAACTACCTCCAGCATGAGAATGGAAGTAAAGGCAGTTACTGCAGCACTGAGGTGGCTGAAACTCCATCAACCAGGGCAGTTATGTTGGTAGAATCTCAAGCCATGCTTCGGATATGTCAGAACGGATGGCTGCGGCGGGAATGGAAAACATGAATAGAATCCGCAAGTCTTCAAGAACTGGTATGGGTCCACTGTCCTGGTCATGCAGGAGTACGTGGCAATGAGAAAACTGACAGACTGGCCTTGAGAGCACCCATAATGGGGACACTGGACATGGATAAGGATGAGATAGTAAGGGCTATTAATGATCGCCTGCTGGATAATGACACAGCAATGGATGAATCAACAAGGCTGCGACTGTTGGAGTTTGACATCAAACGTGGGACTAGCAGAAATGGACGTGAGAGAGGATACATCCGTCGTATGTACAACCAGCGTGCTACGGGATGTGTAGAATAGACTAAGTAAAAGTAGCATTCTATTTAAAATGAAAAGCGTTTTATGCAACAACTCTTTGTTCGGTGGAAGTAAGAAAGAGAGCTCTTCAGAGTTATATAGGATGATGATCGGAAGTGACAATTAGTAAACAAGTAAGAAAAGCACTATTTACCACAGAGATGTGGTTGTACAGAAGAATGTTAACATGGACAGCTACAATGGGGATGTCTTGAAAGATGACACTGTTAACATGGACAGCTACAATGGGGATGTCTTGAAAGATGACAATGTTAACATGGACAGCTACAATGGGGATGTCTTGAATAAATGACAATGTTAACATGGACAGCTACAATGGGGATGTCTTAAAAGATGACAGTAATAACATGGACAGCTAAAATGTGGAGGTCTTGAAAGATGACAATGTTAACACGGACAGCTGCAATGGGGATGTCTTGAATAAATGACAATGTTAACATGGACAGCTACAATGGGGATTTCTTGAAAGATGACAATGCTAACATGGACAGATACAATGGGGACATCTTGAAAGATGACAATGTTAACATGGACAGCAACAATGTGGATGTCTTGAATTATGACAATGTTAACATGGACAGCTACAATGGGGATTTCTTGAAAGATGACAATGTTAACATGGAATTTTATTTCTCAGGTTAGAAAAAGTAATCCACTTTCTTTTGGTCATCTAATGAGAAGATGGAAGCTGGAGTATATCGAGCAAAAGGCAGACCCCCTGGTCCTCCAGGTTGGGGGTTTTAGCATAGGGCTGACACCCCTGTCTATGTAAAAAAAATTGAAGTTACGGACACAACAACGAATAAAGAAACTTTTCTGCGGGACGGACATCCAGAGTCTGAGGCTCCTATGACTGTCAGTGGTGAAAGCCGGAAGGAAGCCACTGACATGAGAACGGACGTCCTGACCGCAAAACATGATTCAAGAATAGGATTTTGGAATGTCAGGACAATGGATGAGACGGGTAAACTAAAACAGGTCAAGGCAAAAATGAGAAACTATAGGTTACACATTCTAGGGATAAGCGAGAGCAGATGGACAGGGGCAGGAAAAGTTAAAACAGCAACAGGAGAAACAGTCCTTTACTCTGGAAGAGAGGATCGACAGCACAATGAAGGTGTAGCCATTATTCTACAGAAAGGAATAGAAAGGTCATTACTGGAATGGAAACCCATCAACAACAGACTGATAAGATTAAGATTGAGAGGTAGATTCACCAATACTACAATAATACAATGCTACGCACCAACGAATGACAGTGATGAAGAGGTCAAGGATGAATTCTATCAACAACTGCAGAAAGAAATGGAAGACACACCTAGATATGATCTTATTATAGTAATGGGAGACCTTAATGCGAAAGCTGGTACACACAATACATATAATGAAAGAGTAATGGGGAAATGCGGCAGCGGAACAGCAAACGAAAATGGGGATAAATTAATAAGTTTCTGTAGTATTAACAACCTGGTCATTGAAGGAACACTTTTCCCACATAAAGAAATTCACAAATTAACATGGGAATCACCAAATGGTCGGAACAGAAACCAGATAGACCACATCATGTTTAACGGTAGATGGAGACATGCATTACAAGATGTGAAGGTAAGAAGAGGTGCAGATGTGGGAAGTGATCACCATTAAGTAGTAGCAAAACTGAAAGTGAAACTAAAAAGGGCTGGACCAACTGTAGCTACACAGAAAAGGTTTGACATCAGCAAATTGAAGGACGCCCTTACCAGAAAGGCTTTTGCGGCTGACATAAAGAAACGATATCAATTTGCCAAAAGTCAGGAAAAGACATTGACTGATGACATAGACCAGAAATTCAACACCATTTCAACAATATATAAGGAAAGCAGCAAATCATGCTTGGCATTCCAGGAAAGGAAGAAGCAAGACTGGATTACACCAGAAACATTAAACACCATAACACTGAGAAAGGAAATGAAAAGAAAGAAAACAGAAGCGAGGTCCCCCAGGTTAAAGCAACTATATAGCAAACAGTACAGTCAGCTGGACAAGGAAGTTAAACGCCAAACCAGAGCCAACAAAAGGAATTTCCTAGACGATCTTGCAAGACAGGCAGAAGAGGCAGCACTGAGAAATGAACAAAGTACAGTATACAAAATAACTAAATTCATCAGCGGAAAACGAGGTGCAAACAATATTACATTAGTAAGCAATAAGCAAGGAAATCTCATCACGACAGCAGAGGGACAGGAAACATGATGGGCAGAGCACTTCAGAGAAACTCTGAACAAGGAACCCCCAGAGACACAATTGAATGTTCCTGAGGCTGAAAACGATCTAGATGTAAATACAGACATTCCACGAAAAGAAAAATCATCACAGCAATCAAAGGGTTAAAGAACGGAAAAGCTCCTGGCCATGATAACTTAAATGCAGAGCTATGTAAGACAGACCCTGAGCTAGCAGCAGAACTATTAGAACCACTATTTGCACAAGTCTGGAAAACGGGGACAACACCATCAGAGTGGAACAAAGGAATAAATGTCAAATTGCCCAAGAAGGGAGATCTTGCAGACTGCAATAATAGGAGAGGAATCACTCTTCTCTCAGTTCCCAGCAAAATACTAGGCAGAATAATTATACAGAGAATTTCAAAAGCAATAGACCACAAACAGAGGAAAGAACAAGCAGGATTTAGAAAGAACAGAAGACGTGTAGATCATATATTCATTCTCAGGAACATTATAGAACAGTGCTCAGAATGGCAAAGACAGCTGTACATTAATTTCGTTGATTTTGAAAAGGCTTTTGAATGCATACATAGAGACTGTTTATGGAAAATACTGAGGGCTTATGGAATTCCAAGCTGCATAGTGTCAATCATAAAAAGCCTCTATGCCAACTTTACGTGTAGTGTTGGGCAGAGCAACCTAACCTATGAGGTGAAGACAGGAGTATGAAAGGGATGCCCCTTATCAACCACTCTGTTTTAAACAGTCATAGATTGGGTGATGCGCTAGACAAAAGAGGGCAGTTCAAGAGGAATAAGGTGGACTACATTTTCTACTTTGGAAGATCTGGAATATGCAGATGAAATTGCACTACTAGCACATTCACATCAACACATCCAGGAAAAAAACGGATAGACTTAATACTTTTAGCCAGCAGGTGGGATTGAACATCAATTTAAAGAAGTCAGAGGTCATGACGCTCAATGTGAGCAACCCTGTGCACATATCAGTAAGGAATCAGCAACTGGTACAGACAGACACCTTCACATACCTAGGATGCATAGTAACACATGACAGCGGGGCAGGCGAAAACATCAAAATCGGAATGAATAAGGCAAGAACAGCCTTTTTTAGCCTAAACAACATCTGGAAGTCATCTCAACACAGCACAAGCACAAAATTAAGATTATATCAGAGCTGTGTGCTTTCTGTGCTTCTCTATGGTGCGGAATGCTGGAGAGTTACAGAGAAGGAAATGTCGAAATTGTCCTCTTTTCACACAGCATGCTTAAGAAAAATTCACCGAATCTTTTGGCCGAATACCATCACCAACCAAGATCTGCTTACTCGGAGCAAGCAAGAGGACATGCACACCAGCATGGCTGGCAGACGCTGGAGCTGGGTTGGCCATGTCCTCAGAAGAAACCCCGATGCCATCACAAGAACAGCTATGCTTTGGACCTATGAAGGAAAACGAAAGAGAGGCCGACCAAAAACAACCTGGCGGAATATTGTGGAAGCTGAGATGCAAAGAATGAACCAGAGTTGGGGCACTGTACAAAGAATGGCCGCCGACCGAGCAAAGTTGAATCCATTTGTTGTTGCCCTACAAGACGCATCCAGGCGTAATGGCCACTGACTGCTTTGACGGTCGGCGGCTAAGGATCAAAGAAGAAGAAGACTGTAGATAGAAAGTTCTGTTATATAAAGGTATGTCACACAGTTTAAACAAATACCGGATTAATATTTAAACATAATTTCATCTTTGGTTACTTTTTTTTCATTTATTTACTTTTATGTTTGAAAACGAAAAGAAGTTATTTACAGATTCCTCGTGCAAAGAACGAGTATGGCTTCTAGTGTTTGTTTATATATATACATACATACATATATATATATATATATATATATATATATATATATATATATATATATATGTATATATATATATATATATATATATATATATATATATATGTGAATGTATATGTATGTGTATATATTATATATATATACACCGTGTGTAGTACAATGTCGTGTGTCTGTTTATAATGCGTTGCATGGTGCATGTTGGAGAGGGGAGAAAGACAAAATAAAGAGCTTTCTATAAGAGAAAACAGAAACCAAGCTATATGCGACACGTTTCCAGTCCAGGTAAACCTCACTGAAGAGTTCTGCCAGATTAGCCATTACTTGGAGCGGAAACACCACATTTGAAAATAATGCCACGTCATCCCTGAATCTTTATTCTTCTTCTCTTCTTTTCTCTCCTCGTCAGCACTGTCGTTGTTCCTAGAGAGCCTGTACGGACTCAAGTGACAAGCGAGCCCGCAATGACTCAAGTTCCAAGCGAGCCTGTACTGACTCAATTTCCAAGAGAGACCGCAGTGACTCAAGTTCCAAGAGAGACCGCACTGACTCACGTTCCTAGAGAGCCCGCACTGAATAGTGAGTGTGACGAAATCAGTCGTTCACTTTTTTAACTCTCGTCCCCTCCGGCAGTACCACTTCATTTCTTCATTTTTTTCACTCATCGTCCTATTATTTGGCATATTTCGTGCACGTACATTTTTGCTCTTTCGCCGCATCCAGTCTTGTTTACGTTTTGCCATGTGATTCGCAATAATACCAGGTTAATTAGATTTCACTTCTCCGCGTGGTTCCATGTCTATCTATTACACTCTGCGTACAAGAATCCTTGTCAAGAATTTGCTGATCACAACTCTGATGACACATTGACGCTCATTTCCTCAAGCATCTCCTGTTCTCTCAGGGACTTGTATGTCTTGAAAACCGCAGACGACCATTTCGTCGATGTTGATAACGTTGCCGAACACCTCTGTGATACTGTCTTACTGAATTACATGGCGCATAAGAGAAAGGGGCGCATAGTTCGCCCCTATTTATAGACAGGCTCACGGAGCCGCGATAGCGTAATGGTTACCACACTGCGCAGGTGATCGGGTGATCCAGGTTTGCGCCCTGGCGTGGACATTTGAGGGGTGTCTTCGACCGGGACTTGGACTGGATTAATTCTAGTCCTGTCGAAGACATTTCAGGAGTGCCTTCGATCAGGGGACTAGAATGACGCGAGCGGCTCCTGAGCACAAACCCTTTGTGGATGGGAAGGAGCGAAGCTCCTGAACTGTTAGAAGGAAAGTCCCCAGCCTCGCATTGCCATTAAATTTGTTTCATGTCATTGGACCGAAGTGCTAAAGCCCAGGTGCCGCTGGTTCAGAAAAACAAAAAAAGACAGGCTCATCGAATCTCCTATAACATGTACAATGTGACTATCAATGGCGTCTCCTTTAATTATTCAAATACCCTTTGCCCTTTATGTCCGACTATTCACTTATTTTTAATCTCTGTATAACCGGTTACCTCCTTTTGACCTTTATCTCTTCAGTCATAGTCTACCACACATGTAGGGTAGCCACATGTATCAATACCACATATTTAATTTCGTTTATACTTAGGACAATAACCATAACTGCAACAACTTTAACATATGCTATCAGAGTTATAGTTACTGCTGCTGGCACCAGACTTGCCCTAAAGTAGATCTTCGTAAAAAATTTTAAGTCTTTATTACGAAATTGTGAAAGGACGAGGAAATAGCGACAGTCAACACTACGCGCTTTCATCAATAAAGATGACGATCCTCAACAAGGGACTTTGACAGACAACTAACACTGCTGTATGCAGGTATAATTTTGTATTTAATAAACTTAATGGTACGTAACTCTGTATGTATGTGCACCAGATTATACTGTGTTTAGCTGTCACGTGCTGGCCTTCAAAGATTGTATACAATGGGTAGAAAACGCTAGCTTGGCAGTGTCCACCGCATGGAAGAGAGTCACATGCCCGCAGACATTTTTACAGACAACTGGCAGATGGCAAAAGAGCTGCTGGACGACCACAACTGGCAGATGACAAAAGAGCTCCTGGACGACCACAACTGGCAGATGACAAAAGAGCTGCTCCAAGACCACAACTGGCAGATGACAAAAGAGCTGCTGGAAGACCACAACTGTCAGATGACAAAAGAGCAGCTGGACGACCACAACTGGCAGATGACAAAAGAGTTGCTGGACGACCACAACTGACAGATGACAAAAGAGCTGCTGGACGACCAGAACTGGCAGATGACAAAAGAGCTGCTGGATGACCACAACTGGCAGATGACAAAAGAGCTGCTGGACGACCACAACTGCCAGATGACAAAAGAGCTGCTGGACGACCACAACTGGCAGATAACAAAAGAGCTCCTGGACGACCACAACTGGGAGATGACAAAAGAGCTGCTGGACGACCAAAACTGGCAGATGACAAAAGAGCTGCTGGACGACCACAACTGGCAGATGACAAAAGAGCTGCTGGACGACCACAACTGGCAGATGACACAACTGGCAGATGACAAAAGAGCTGCTGGACGACCACAACTGGCAGATGACAAAAGAGCTGCTGGACGACCACAACTGGCAGATGACAAAAGAGCTGCTGGACGACCACAACTGGCAGATGACAAAAGAGCTGCTGGGCGACCACAACTGGCAAATGACAAAAGAGCTCCTGGACGACCACAACTGGCAGATGACATAAGAGCTGCTGGAAGACCAAAACTGTCAGATGACAAAAGAACAGCTGGACGACCACAACTGGCAGATGACAAAAGAGTTGCTGGACGACCACAACTGGCAGATGACAAAAGAGCTCCTGGACGACGACAAATGGCAGATGACAAAAGAGCTGCTGGACGACCACAACTGACAGATGACAAAAGAGCTGCTGGACGACCACAACTGGCAGATGACAAAAGAGCTGCTGGACGACCACAACTGGCAGATGACAAAAGAGCTGCTGGGCGACCACAACTGGCAGATGACAAAAGAGCTGCTGGACGACCACAACTGGCAGATGACAAAAGAGCTGCTGGACGACCACAACTGGCAGATGACAAAAGAGCTCCTGGACGACCACAACTGGCAGATGACAAAAGAGCTGCTGGACGACCACAACTGGCAGATGACAAAAGAGCTGCTGGACGACCACAACTGGCAGATGACAAAAGAGCTGCTGGACGACCACAACTGGCAGATGACAAAAGAGCTGCTGGACGACCACAACTGGCAGATGACAAAAGAGCTGCTGGACGACCACAACTGGCAGATGACAGAACAGCTGCTGGACGACCACAACGGGCAGATGACAAATGAGCTGCTGGACGACCACAACTGGCAGATAACAAAACAGCTGCTGGGCGACCACAACTGGAAGATGACAAAAGAGCAACTGAGCGACCACAACTGGCAGATGTCAATAGAGCAGCTGGGCGACCACAACTGGCAGATGACAAAAGAATTGCTGGATGACCACAACTGGCAGATGGCAAAAGAGCAACTGAGCGACCACAACTGGCAGATGGCAAAAGAGCAGCTGGGCGACCACAACTGGCAGATGACAAAAGAAATGCTGGATGATGACAACTGGCACATGACAAAAGAGAAACTGAGCGACCACAACTGGCAGATGGCAAAAGAGCAGCTTGGCGACCACAACTGGCAGATGACAAAAGAGCTGCTGTACGACCACAACTGGCAGATGACAAAAGAGTTGCTGGACGACCACAACTGACAGATGACAAAAGAGATGCTGGACGACCACAACTGGCAGCTGACAAAAGAGGTGCTGGACGACCACAACTGGCAGATGACAAAAGTTTTGCTGGACGACCACAACTGGCAGATCACTAAAGAACTGCTAAACGAACACAACTGACAGATGACAAAAGAGTTGCTGGACGACCACAACTGGCAGCTGAGAAAAGAGCAGCTGGGTGACCACAAATGACAGATGGCAAAAGAGTTGCTGGACGACCACAACTGGCAGATGACAAAAGAGCTGCTGTACGAACACAACTGACAGATGGCAAAAGAGTTGCTGGACGATAACAACTGGCAGATGACAAGAGTTGCTGCACGACCACAACTGACAGATGACAAAAGAGCTGCTGGACGACCACAACTGGCAGATGACAAAAGTGTTGCTGGACGACCATTACTGGCAGATGACAAAAGAGCTGCTGGACGACCACAACTGGCAGATGACAAAATTGTTGCTGGACGACCAGAACTGGCAGATGACAAAAGAGTTGCTGGACGATAACAACTGGCAGATGACAAAAGAGCTGCTGGACGACCACAACTGGCAGATGACAAAAGAGCTGCTGGACGACCACAACTGGCAGATGACAAAAGAGCTGCTGGACGACCACAACTGGCAGATGACAAAAGAGCTGCTGGACGACCACAACTGGCAGATGACAAAAGAGCTCCTGGACGACCACAACTGGCAGATGACAAAAGAGCTGCTGGACGACCACAACTGGCAGATGACAAAAGAGCTGCTGGTCGACCACAACTGGCAGATGACAAAAGAGCTGCTGGACGACCACAACTGGCAAATGACAAAAGAGCTGCTGGACGACCACAACTGGCAGATGGCAAAAGAGCTGCTGGACGACCACAACTGGCAGATGATAGAACAGCTGCTGGACGACCACAACTGGCAGATGACAAATGAGCTGCTGGACGACCACAACTGGCAGATGACAAAAGAGCTGCTGGTAGAACACAACTGGCAGATGGCAAAAGAGCAGCTGGGCGATTACAACTGGCAGATGACAAAAGAATTGCTGGACGACCACAACTGACAGATGACAAAAGAGTTGCTGGACGACCACAACTGGCAGCTGACAAAAGAGGTGCTGGACGACCACAACTGACAGATGACAAAAGAGCTGCTGGACGACCACAACTGGCAGATGACAAAAAAGTTGCTGGACGACCACAACTGGCAGATGACAAAAGAGCTGCTGGACGACCACAACTGGCAGATGACAAAAAAGTTGCTGGACGACCACAACTGGCAGATTACTAAAGAGCTGCTAAACGACCACAACTGACAGATGACAAAAGAGTTGCTGGACGACCACAACTGGCAGATGACAAAAGAGCTGCTGGACGACCACAACTGGCAGATGACAAAAGAGTTGCTGGACGACCACAACTGGCAGATGACAAAAGAGCTGCTGGACGACCACAACTGGCAGATGACAAAAGAGTTGCTGGACGACCACAACTGGCAGATGACAAAAGAGCTGCTGGACGACCACAACTGGCAGATGACAAAAGAGCTGCTGGACGACCACAACTGGCAGATGACAAAAGAGTTGCTGGACGACCACAACTGGCAGATGACAAAAGAGCTGCTGGACGACCACAACTGGCAGATGACAAAAGAGCTCCTGGACGACCACAACTGGCAGATGACAAAAGAGCTGCTGGACGACCAAAACTGGCAGATGACAAAAGAGCTGCTGGTCGACCACAACTGGCAGATGACAGAACAGCTGCTGGACGACCACAACTGGCAGATGACAAATGAGCTGCTGGCCGACAACAACGGGCAGATGACAAAAGAGTTGCTGGATGACCACAACTGGCAGATGACAAAAGAGTTGCTGGACGACCGGAACTGGCAGATGACAAAAGAGCTGCTGGACGACCACCACAACTGGCAGATGACAAAAGAGCTGCTGGACGACCACAACTGGCAGATGACAAAAGAGTTGCTGGACGACCACAACTGGCAGATGACAAAAGAGCTGCTGGACGACCACAACTGGCAGATGACAAAAGAGCTGCTGGACGACCACAACTGGCAGATGACAAAAGAGTTGCTGGACGACCACAACTGGCAGATGACAAAAGAGCTGCTGGACGACCACAACTGGCAGATGACAAAAGAGCTGCTGGACGACCACAACTGGCAGATGACAAAAGAGCTGCTGGACGACTACAACTGGCAGATGACAAAAGAGCTGCTGGACGACCACAACTGGCAGATGACAAAAGAGCTGCTGGACGACCACAACTGGCAGATGACAAAAGAGCTGCTGGACGACCACAACTGGCAGATGACAAAAGAGCTGCTGGACGACCACAACTGGCAGATGACAAAAGAGCTGCTGGACGACCACAACTGGCAGATGACAAAAGAGCTGCTGGACGACCACAACTGGCAGATGACAAAAGAGCTGCTGGACGACCACAACTGGCAGATGACAAAAGAGCTGCTGGACGACCACAACTGGCAGATGACAAAAGAGCTGCTGGACGACGACCAGAACTGGCAGATGACAAAAGAGCTGCTGGATGACCACAACTGGCAGATGACAAAAGAGCTGCTGGACGACCACAACTGGCAGATGACAAAAGAGCTGCTGGACGACCACAACTGGCAGATGACAAAAGAAATGCTGGATGATGACAACTGGCACATGACAAAAGAGCTGCCGGAGGACACAATGGCAGATGACAAAAGAGCTGCTGGACGACCCCAACTGGCAGATGACAAAAGAGCTGCTGGACGACCACAACTGGCAGATGACAAAAGAGTTGCTGGACGACCACAACTGGCAGATGACAAAAGAGCTGCTGGACGACCACAACTGACAGATGACAAAAGAGCTGCTGGACGACCACAACTGGCAGATGACAAAAGAGCTGCTGGACGACCACAACTGACAGATGACAAAAGAGTTGCTGGACGACCACAACTGACAGATGACAAAAGAGTTGCTGGACGACCACAACCGTTAGATGACAAAAAGGATACTGGACGACCACAACTGGCAGATGACAAAAGAGCTGCTGGACGACCACAACTGGCAGATGACAAAAGTTTTGCTGGGACGACTACAACTGGCGGATGACAAAAGAGCTGCTAAACGACCACAACTGACAGATGACAAAAGAGTTGCTGGACGACCACAACTGGCAGCTGAAAAAAAAAGCAGCAAAGCGACCACACCTGACAGATGGCAAAAGACTTGCTGGACGACCCCAACTGGCAAATGACAAAAGAGATGCTGGACGACCACAACTGACAGATGACAAAAGAGTTGCTGGACGACCACAACTGGCAGATGACAAAAGAGTTGCTGGACGACCACAACTGACAGATGACAAAAGAGTTGCTGGACGACCACAACTGGCAGCTGACAAAAGAGGTTCTGGACGACCACAACTGACAGATGACAAAAGAGCTGCTGGACGACTACAACTGGCAGATGACAAAAGAGCTGCTGGACGACCACAACTGGCAGATGACAATAGAGCTGCTGGACGACCACAACTGGCAGAGGACAGAAGAGCTGCTGGACGACCACAACTGGCAGATGACAAAAGAGCTGCTGGTACGACAACAACTGGCAGATGACAAAAGAGCTGCTGGGACGACCACAACTGGCAGATGACAAAAGTACGACGACCACAACTGCAGATGACAAATGAGCTGCTGCACGACCACAACTGGCAGATGACAAAAGAGTTTCTGGACGACCACAACTGGCAGATGACAAAAGAGGTGTTGGACGAACACAACTGGCAGATAAATAAAGAGCTGCTAAACGACCACAACTGACAGATGACAAAAGAGCTTCTGGACGACCACAACTGGCAGATGACAAAAGAGCTGCTGGACGACCACAACTGGCAGATGACAAAAGAGCTGCTGGACGACCACAACTGGCAGATGACAAAAGAGCTGCTGGACGACCACAACTGGCAGATGACAAAAGAGCTGCTAGTCGACTACAACTGGCAGATGAAAAAAGAGCTGCTGGACGACCACAACTGGCAGATGACAAAAGAGCTGCTGGACGACTACAACTGTCAGATGACAAAAGAGCTGCTGGACGACCAAAACTGGCAGATGACAAAAGACCTGCTGGACGACCACAACTGGCAGATGACAAAAGAGCTGCTGGACGACCACAACTGGCAGATGACAGAACAGCTGCTGGACGACCACAACTGGCAGATGACAAAAGAGCTGCTGGACGACCACAACTGGCAGATGACAAAAGAGCTGCTGGACGACCACAACTGGCAGATGACAAAAGAGCAGCTGGGCGACCACAACTGGCAGATGACAAAAGAGCTGCTGGACGACCACAACTGGCAGATGACAAAAGAGCTGCTGGACGACCACAACTGGCAGATGACAAAAGAGTTGCTGGACGACCACAACTGGCAGATGACAAAAGAGTTGCTGGACGACCACAACTGACAGATGACAAAAGAGCTGCTGGACGACCACAACTGGCAGATGACAAAAGAGCTGCTGGACGACCACAACTGGCAGATGACAAAAGAGTTGCTGGACGACTACAACTGGCAGATGACAAAAGAGCTGCTGGACGACCACAACTAGCAGCTGAGAAAAGAGCAGCTGGGTGACCACACATGACAGATGGCAAAAGAGTTGCTGGACGACTACAACTGGCAGATGACAAAAGAGCTGCTGGACGACCACAACTGGCAGATGACAAAAGAGTTGCTGGACGACCACAACTGGCAGATGACAAAAGAGCTGCTGGACGACCACAACTGGCAGATGACAAAAGAGCTGCTGGACGACCACAACTGACAGATGACAAAAGAGTTGCTGGACGACCACAACTGGCAGCTGACAAAAGAGCAGCAAAGCGACCACAACTGACAGATGGCATAAGAGTTGCTGGACGACCACAACTGGCAGATGACAAAAGAGTTGCTGGACGACCACAACTGACAGATGACAAAAGAGTTGCTGGACGACCACAACTGGCAGCTGACAAAAGAGCAGCTGGGCGACCACAACTGACAGATGGCAAAAGAGCTGCTGGACGACCACAACTGGCAGATGACAAAAGTGTTGCTGGACGACCACAACTGGCAGATGACAAAAGAGCTGCTGGACGACCACAACTGGCAGATGACAAAAGAGTTGCTGGACGACCACAACTGGCAGATGACAAAAGAGCTGCTGGACGACCACAACTGGCAGATGACAAAAGAGCTGCTGGACGACCACAACTGGCAGATGACAAAAGAGCTGCTGGACGACCACAACTGGCAGATGACAAAAGAGCTGCTGGACGACCACAACTGGCAGATGACAAAAGAGTTGCTGGACGACCACAACTGACAGATGACAAAAGAGTTGCTGGACGACCACAACTGACAGATGACAAAAGAGTTGCTGGACGACCACAACTGGCAGCTGACAAAAGAGGTTCTGGACGACCACAACTGACAGATGACAAAAGAGCTGCTGGACGACTACAACTGGCAGATGACAAAAGTGTTGCTTTACGACCACAACTAGCAGATGACTAAAGAGCTGCTAAACGACCACAACTGACAGATGACAAAAGAGTTGCTGGACGACCACAACTGGCAGCTGAGAAAAGAGCAGCTGGGTGACCACAAATGACAGATGGCAAAAGAGTTGCTGGACGACCACAACTGGCAGATGACAAAAGAGCTGCTGTACGAACACAACTGACAGATGGCAAAAGAGTTGCTGGACGATAACAACTGGCAGATGACAAAAGAGTTGCTGGACGACCACAACTGACAGATGACAAAAGAGTTGCTGGACGACCACAACTGGCAGCTGACAAAAGAGCAGCTGGGCGACCACAACTGACAGATGGCAAATGAGCTGCTGGACGACCACAACTGGCAGATGACAAAAGTTTTGCTGGACGACCACAACTGGCAGATGACAAAAGAGCTGCTGGACGACCACAACTGGCAGATGACAAAATTGTTGCTGGACGACCACAACTGGCAGATGACAAAAGTGCTGCTGTACGACAACAACTGGCAGATGACAAAAGAGCTGCTGGACGACCAGAACTGGCAGATGACAAAAGAGTTGCTGGACGACCACAACTGGCAGATGACAAAAGAGTTGCTGGACGACCAGAACTGGCAGATGACAAAAGAGTTGCTGGACGAACAGAACTGGCAGATAAATAAAGAGCTGCTAAACGACCACAACTGACAGATGACAAAAGAGCTTCTGGACGACCACAACTGGCAGATGACAAAAGAGCTGCTAGGCGACCACAACTGGCAGATGACAAAAGAGCTGCTGGACGACCACAACTGGCAGATGACAAAAGAGCTGCTGGACGACCACAACTGGCAGATGACAAAAGAGCTCCTGGACGACCACAACTGGCAGATGACAAAAGAGCTGCTGGACGACCAAAACTGGCAGATGACAAAAGAGCTGCTAGTCGACTACAACTTGCAGATGAAAAAAGAGCTGCTGGACGACCACAACTGGCAGATGACAAAAGAGCTGCTGGACGACTACAACTGTCAGATGACAAAAGAGCTGCTGGACGACCACAACTGGCAGATGACAGAACAGCTGCTGGACGACCACAACTGGCAGATGACAAATGAGCTGCTGGACGACCACAACTGGCAGATGACAAAAGAGCTGCTGGTCGAACACAACTAGCAGATGGCAAAAGAGCAGCTGGGCGATTACAACTGGCAGATGACAAAAGAGTTGCTGGACGACTACAACTGGCAGATGACAAAAGAGCTGCTGGACGACCACAACTGACAGATGACAAAAGAGTTGCTGGACGACCACAACTGGCAGCTGACAAAAGAGGTGCTGGACGACCACAACTGACAGATGACAAAAGAGCTGCTGGACGACCACAACTCTTAGATGACAAAAAAGTTGCTGGACGACCACAACTGGCAGATTACTAAAGAGCTGCTAAACGACCACAACTGACAGATGACAAAAGAGTTGCTGGACGACCACAACTAGCAGCTGAGAAAAGAGCAGCTGGGTGACCACACATGACAGATGGCAAAAGAGTTGCTGGACGACTACAACTGGCAGATGACAAAAGAGCTGCTGTACGAACACAACTGACAGATGGCAAAAGAGTTGCTGGACGATAACAACTGGCAGATGACAAAAGAGCTGCTGGACGACCACAACTGGCAGATGACAAAAGTGTTGCTGGACGACCACAACTGGCAGATGACAAAAGAGCTGCTGGACGACCACAACTGACAGATGACAAAAGAGTTGCTGGACGACCACAACTGGCAGCTGACAAAAGAGCAGCAAAGCGACCACAACTGACAGATGGCATAAGAGTTGCTGGACGACCACAACTGGCAGATGACAAAAGAGTTGCTGGACGACCACAACTGACAGATGACAAATGAGTTGCTGGACGACCACAACTGGCAGCTGACAAAAGAGCAGCTGGGCGAACACAACTGACAGATGGCAAAAGAGCTGCTGGACGACCACAACTGGAATATGGCAAAAGTGTTGCTGGACGATAACAACTGGCAGATGACAAACGAGCTGCTGGACGACCACAACTGGCAGATGACAAAAGTCTTGCTGGACGACCACAACTGGCAGATGACAAAAGAGCTGCTGGACGACCACAACTGGCAGATAACAAAAGTGTTGCTGGACGACTACAACTGGCAGATGACAAAAGAGCTCCTGGACGACCACAACTGGCAGATGACAAAAGAGCTGCTAGGCGACCACAACTGGCAGATGACAAAAGAGCTGCTGGACGACCACAACTGGCAGATGACAAAAGAGCTGCTGGACGACCACAACTGGCAGATGACAAAAGAGCTGCTGGACGACCACAACTGGCAGATGACAAAAGAGCTGCTGGACGACCACAACTGGCAGATGACAAAAGAGCTGCTGGACGACCACAACTGGCAGATGACAAAAGTGTTGCTGGACGACCACAACTGGCAGCTGACAAAAGAGCAGCTGGGCGACCACAACTGACAGATGGCAAAAGAGCTGCTGGACGACCACAACTGGCAGATGGCAAAAGTGCTGCTAGACGACCACAACTGGCAGATGACATAAGAGCTGCTGGACGACCACAACTGGCAGATGACAAAAGTGTTGCTAGACGACCACAACTGGCAGATGACAAAAGAGCTGCTGGGCTACCACAACTGGCAGATGACAAAATTGTTGCTGGACGACCACAACTGGCAGATGACAAAAGTGCTGCTGTACGACAACAACTGGCAGATGACAAAAGAGCTGCTGGACGACCAGAACTGGCAGATGACAAAAGAGTTGCTGGACGACCACAACTGGCAGATGACAAAAGAGTTGCTGGACGACCAGAACTGGCAGATGACAAAAGAGTTGCTGGACGAACAGAACTGGCAGATGACAAAAGAGCTGCTGGACGACCACAACTGGCAGATGACAAAAGAGCAGCTGAAGATTGTAATGTTAACGATGAATGTGATGATGATAAAAATAAATGTGATGATAATGATGAATGGGATGAATGTGATGATGATGATTGTTAAATGAGATTATTAATGTTTTTTGCATGTTGACCACACATGGGCTATTAACAGTTAATATACGCGGTAATATGTCTATCTGTGGTTCATCATGCGGTTGCACGGGTTTTCATTGATATTGAACGCGATACGTCATCGGTAGTTTATGACGTAGTGCGTTCTGCACTAATTTATGCAAACGGTTATAATTCTTGGCCTTTCGTGAATTATAGTCTTTGTGATAAGTCGTATTATTAAGCCTCCAAGATATTGGTTGAGAAGAGCTCCAAGTAGCATGTATTATGTTTCGAAGACGCCACTATTATTGTCATGATGAATCAGAATTAAGCGAGAAGGTTCGAGATAACTTAAGAAGTAATCAATATATAATTCTGCACCTACATTGTCTGACCCACATTACTTGGGTTGATTTCACCTCTAGTACAGCGGCCAGAAATGTATGGTTAAGACGAGACTGTTGGAGGACTCATTGACATGTATGTACCATATGCCATGCCAGTTATATGAACTGTTTTGTAACCTGCAAGTATATTTAAACGTCAAGTTATTATGTGGACCCATCCACCTGAAGATTTCCATTATTTGATGAATTGATGTCATCATCTGCTCACCCATTTTCATTCGAGTTACAAGTATGATGCTTCCACCTTCGGATCGTCTTCATTAGAAGTTCATCTTCTTCAACTTTTACTATTACAAGAAAACCCCATCCGTAACAATGATAATGAATGTGATGATGATGATAAATGTGATGATAATGATGATGATGGTGATAATTGGGGTAAAGTGGGATGTTATAAATATTTATAGGGGACTTAGTGTACTGACTGAGATCAGCTGTGAAGGTATCTGTATCTAATAGGTCTAGTGTTTTGCAGATAACCTTACTTGCTGTCGTGAAATTCTACATCCACATATATAAATTAAAAGGTAAATGTAAAGCCTAACAAATAAATTTAATAAAAGAAAAGAGAAATGGTAAAAGAACAGTGCTGTCACAATGACTGTACTCGAAATCCCCTTGTTTTCTACTTCGTCGGCAAATTGTAACGCTTTCACGTTGATAGTAAAAGCCTACTGTGTCGCTGCACGCTTTCTTCAATGAAACGTGTACTGTATTTCTTGGAAAAAAACCTTGAGATACGCAAGCTGATCAATGACCTAGATTTAATATTTCATTCATTCCATACACGGCGTAACTAAAAGACAGATAAAGCAGGAGAGAGAGAGGGACGAATGAAGGCAGGAAGCATGCAATACTAAACACGCGTCGCGCGATACACAATTGCTGCCATCACGCGTGTAAGGCCACAAGCACTGGCTTTTTTTCAAATCGTCAGTGATAAAAACCCTACCCATACCAGAGTTAGGTTTTAAAATCCTGAAAAACGCTTATTGGGAATTATGACATTATACCGGTTTACGTTTGAAAACATGACAGTACCCAGACACCCTCAAGTTTGGAAGTGAGAAGGTAGTAACAGCACGACTATCCTAGAAGAAAATGCATATTGGCTCCATTAAATTCATATATTTGGGTTCCTTAGGGTTTGCTGACAAAGAATATGTAAAACGTTACGCAAATAGTCTAGGAATTACCAAGTTATGGCCAAAATAAAATAGTGGGGGTGCCTGACAGCATGAAATCATTTCTGCTCATAAAATTTTTTTATAACGTGTTTGAAAAAACATTACGTTACGGAAATAGCCTACCATGTTAACTCCTATTTGATTGGAGCGCAACAAATGTAAGACTAAACACGATTGGTCGGGCTATAAATACTATCTTGTGTTGTTAGGGGAAACGTGAAAAGGGGTATTTTTTTGAAAAGATGTGTAGACATCGTTTGATTGGGTAGAGCTGCGAATATACTCAATTCAGAGCGTCTGTTCCTTGCCACATCTTGTAATAAACCTACTAAGAAGCAGTGCGTTGAGCACCAGTGTATATTTTTTTATAAAATAAAGCCTGGGACATCGGCAGATCGGAGTTGTGCTATATTCATTGCCAGTCAACGAAACTGTTTATTATTTCCATGAATTGTGGTAAGCTTGAAATATTCAATATCTTTTAATGAAAATTGAATGTAAATTGATACTTATGTCTGTATATATGTGTGGTTCAGTATCGAACATGAGGTAAAGCCTATAGTGCTCCAGCCTGAACAGAAGGTGTCGGAGGAAAGTAAAACTGCATGGAATGGCCAAACAGTACACTGACACCTAGATTATTGACTAGAAAGAAATAATGCTGGAATTGCAGAGGCGTAGTAACCATTAGGGAGGGAAATACTGGTATAAAGTATTTCAGATGAAGCTGACAGTTGGCCTAACGCTCTGAACTCAATGTTTGTGATGTATTGTGCTCAGTGTAGAAATAGAGTATAAATTAGACTTTTTCTGAAGT
Organism: Oreohelix idahoensis; assembly: GCA_024509875.1. Taxonomy (NCBI): domain Eukaryota; kingdom Metazoa; phylum Mollusca; class Gastropoda; order Stylommatophora; family Oreohelicidae; genus Oreohelix; species Oreohelix idahoensis. The sequence goes on from JAMPIV010002484.1 coordinate 249,646, forward strand.
AGGAGGTACAACCTTCTTGTTTCAGGGACCGTGGTCTTAAAGTTATTGAGCAGCACCTGGTCAGAGCTTTGCTGAAGCCAGAGGTGGACAGCATACTCCTTGGTCCATATAGCAACCAGTGGGGTGGCTCCAGAACTCATTAAAGTAATCGAGCAGAGGAGTCTTTTACTGCAGTCATCACGAAAGATAAGAGAGTGTGGCCATGGAGCTCAACATTATGTACCCCATCTTAAAATGACATTGTAAAATAAAATTAAGAGGGGAATTTAATTGTTTTAATACCAGGAACTGAGAACATCTCCAATACTAGTTCAATAGAAACAAACTATTGAAGTCATGATGACAAATACCAACAGAGCTTGAACAAAACAAAACCAGTATTACCTCATATTACTACTACACAACTGACACACATAGGATACTATTAATAATATATGTCACTACAAGATTCATATTAATAAATTCTGTACATATAACTTGTAATTAAAATTGATTGTGATTCCTGGTTCCCTTTGTATTTGAATCAGGACACATATACATTCATGACAGCACTGAATACATATTGTTATTTGAAAAGTTATCAGTGACTCCTTTAAGATATCCTCGTAGAGTGTTTTATGTATGTGAGTGTCACAGTGTTGTCAAGTGTGATGGAATAAATTAAATTGTTTATCTGTCTGTTGTTGTTATGACTTACACTTCATCATACACATACCCTAGACATATAACGTAGTCATCACACTATTCCAGAATAATTCTGACTGAGGTATACATATGTGGCAGCAAGTAAGGTTATCTATAATACACTACTCTTATTAGATATAGATACCTTCACAGCTGATCTCAGTCAGTACACTAAGTCCCCTATAAATATTTATGACATCCCACTTCACCACATATATTGGGGGCTCGTCCGGGATTTTGAATCTTTCCCTATTAAAAATATTGGGGGTAATTCACTTCAGGGAATAATAAGAATTAAAAGGTATCCTTGGGTGAAAATAAATAAGGTTGAGCTCACAGTGCCTGTGTTGTCCTGAGTTAATTAGTCATAGATAAAATTGTTTAGTTAAATATTTTAGACATTTATCTGTTAGACAATGGCCGACCTGGCAAAATTTCGATCTGCTGCTGTACAGACTGCGAAAGAGTTAGGAATGGACGGGCAAATTATGATTTCTTATGTCACTGCTGAATGTGACAAATATATTGAACGGGAAGAAAGAAGATTAGAAAAAGAGGCCGAAAGAAAGTTAGAGGCTGAAAAAGAGATTAAGAGGTTGCAGATTGAGGCTGAGGCTAAGAGGTTGCAGATTGAGGCTGAGGCTAAGAGGTTGCAGATTGAGGCTGACAAAGAGGCTAAGAAATTGGAAGCAGAAGAAAGAAGATTGACTGCAGAGAGGGAAGCAGAAAAGGAGGAGAAGAGATTACAAAGGGAACATGAGTTACGACTAAGGGAGTTTGAGTTTCAAGGCCATGCTCCTGAAAATGGTGCCAGTCCCTTTGCCTCTGATGCCACTGCTAGCCAGGAGCCTCAACCTCAGCTATGAATTTTCATTTAGATCATTTTGTTGAGAAAGACGATGATATAGAGAGCTATCTAAATAGGTATGAACTATTAGCTACCACATATGGGTTAGAGAGAGAAAGGTGGAGCTTAAAGTTATCTCAGGGACTTCGTGGGGCAGCTTATGAAGTTTTTGCAAAAATGAGCAGAAGTGATCAGGAAAATTATGACATGCTAAAGCAGGCTCTTTTGTTAAGATATGAAAAGAATGCAGAATTTTATAGGAAAAAATTTAGGAATGCTAAACTACTGTCAGGTGAAACCTATCACCAGTTTCTCTGCACGAATAGAGACATACTTGGAGAAATGGACTTCTCTGGGGAAAACCCAAGATCTTAAGGAAATGGTCCTTATAGAGCAATTAAGAGAGTCCATGGCTCCAGACCTGAGAAAGTTTCTCATGGAACAAGGTGCAGAGAGGCTGGGTGAGTTGCTAAATGTTGCTGAAAGGTATCAAGCAGCTCAGGCAGAAGTAACAGGTAATAAGAAGAGGCAGGTAGACAATTATCAGGCACCACAAAACTTTAATGAATTTGATCATAGAGATCAAAACAAAGGTAAGCACCAGTTTGATAGGCCACGAAATGACTATAAAAATAAAACCCCACAATTCAATGAAAGGAAATATGATAACAGGAAACCCTTCAGACAGGAAGGAAAATATTGTCAAATATGCAGGATGCATAATCATAATACTAGTGAATGTGGTAGGAAGGTTCCTCCATATCACGCGGCATGCATGATAACAGTGGACAAGGGGAAGAAGAAACTGACAGAGAATCATATAAATCTTCAACATCCCCCCATCTGTGAAGAAGTGACATGTAATGGGGCCAAGGTTAGGTGCCTTTACGATTCAGGTTTAGAATATGACTCAGTTGTGAGTGCAACCCTAGTGCACCCTGAACAGTATACCACAGAGAAAGTGGAGATACAAGGGGCCGTAAAGGGAATATCCACCATGACACTTCCCGTAGCCGAGATCAATGTAGAGACAAGGTACGTGGAAGGAGTGATTAGAGCAGCCGTGTGTGACGATCCTAATTACCCGCTGGTGTTAGGAAGTAAATATGTTTTTCTAGGAAGCCCTGTAAAACCTGTGGTAATGGCCACGCTTCAGGTCAGGTCGACCCCTAGTAGAAAGGAGGAGGAACCCCCATTAACCTTTTCTGATAAACAGATGAGAAAGGCCCAGGCAAAGGACTAATCATTAAAACCTTGCTTTGACAAATTACTAAACAGCCATGCACACCCTAAGAAAGGACAATTTTACTTGAGAGATGGACTGCTCCACAGGAAGGCGGAAGCCGGACCCAAAGGATATGGACAGTTGGTACTCCCAACTCCCTACAGACAAGAAGTGATGGCAAAATCACATGTTGTACCAGACGGTGGACACCAGAGAAATGGGACTACCCGTCAAAGGACATCAGAAAAATTCTATTGGCCCCAAGTAGCTGCTGATATTGCACAATTTGTGAGGGCCTGTGAAAAATGTAGCAAGGTACAGTCCCCAAGTTGGGAAAATCATAATCAGATGCCAGCCAAGCATACTGAAACATATGGGCCTAACATTAACAAGGAAAATAACAATAATAAGGTTGACATAGAGGATAGGTATCCACCTTTCCCCCAACAGTGTTCACCAAAAATATTTAGATTCGCAACTCTGAGAAAGGCATCCAGAGAAAATAGAAATTCAGACCAGTCAACCCAGGAACAGTTTGAAGCCGCATTTAGGGAGCTGGCTGACATTGACATTGAAGATGATCCGCCTAAGTTAAAACCGAAACAAATTGTTAACATAAGAACAGTGGGCAGTGGACGAGTGAGCAATTCGGGAAATGCTCACAGCGCTTCACACTATGGCTATTAACTTAGCATTAAAAGGGCACTGGTGACATTGGTAGTCACCCGACCCCACACCGTCCAAGGGAAATTATTGATCGGACCCTGGATGGAGAAAACCCACACATCTTATAGCAATGCTAAGGGCGAATTGATTTCTGATGCAGAAACTCATTTCCCCACATATTATCTTAATTCTCCAGATTGTCGGTAGGCGAAACTATAGCGGCACATTATAGAACATTATAAATATATTATTAGAAGGGTGTTTCCACATTCAATCCCGCCTGAGATCAGACAAATTGTTGGCTGTGAACATTTCGGAGGAGCAGAGTGTCTCCATTGTTACCTTTTGAATTGAGGATAGTCCGAGTGTTTATTAAGGCTGATCCGGAAATTATTGGATCCCCTCCACAACTCAGATAGCACCATATAGATCAACTCCTCATAACGTACAAATTGAGGAACATCTAATATTCTCGGGACATGTCGTTGAGCAGACTCAGCGAAGAGAAAATGGTGAATATTGATTGCTAAGCAGTAGTAAGACAAGCAGTAACACTTGCAGCTGTACAGTAACATATCTGAAATGGATTCTTGGATTGCAGAGGTCTGAGGCAACCTTCGTCAGTAGTGCTTACTTTGACTTGACCCACCTGCATTAATCCATGAGCAAAATAAAATTAGAGAAACGTTGATGCAGATTTTTTAAGCCGCCATCCGTGCGATGAAAATCAAAGAAATCACCAGGCATAGACATAAATTTCTCTATGTGTATGTAGAATTATAGACTGACGTATAACGTCTGTTTTAAGAGGGGAGGATTTGTCGTGAAATTCTACATCCACATATATAAATTAAAAGGTAAATGTAAAGCCTAACAAATTAATTTAATAAAAGAAAAAGAAATGGTAAAAGTACAGTGCTGTCACAATGACTGTACTCGAAATCCCTTTGTTTTCTACTTCGTCGGCAAATTGTAACGCTTTCACGTTGATAGTAAAAGCCTACTGTGTCGCTGCACGCTTTCTTCAATGAAACGTGTACTGTATTTCTTGGAAAAACCTTGAGATACGCAAGCTGATCAATTACCTAGATTTAATATTTCATTCATTCCATACACGGCGTAACTAAAAGACAGATAAAGCAGGAGAGAGAGAGGGACGAATGAAGGCAGGAAGCATGCAATACTAACACGCGTCGCGCGATACACAATTGCTGCCATCACGCGTGTAAGGCCACAAGCACTGGCTTTTTTTCAAATCGTCAATGATAAAAACCCTGCTCATAAAATTTTTTTATAACGTGTTTGAAAAAACATTACGTTACGGAAATAGCCTACCATGTTAACTCCTATTTGATTGGAGCGCAACAAATGTAAGACTAAACACGATTGGTCGGGCTATAAATACTATCTTGTGTTGTCAGGGGAAACGTGAAAAGGGGTATTTTTTTGAAAAGATGTGTAGACATGGTTTGATTGGGTAGAGCTGCGAATATACTCAATTCAGAGCGTCTGTTCCTTGCCACATCTTGTAATAAACCTACTAAGAAGCAGTGCGTTGAGCACCAGTGTATATTTTTTATAAAATAAAGCCTGGGACATCGGCAGATCGGAGTTGTGCTATATTCATTGCCAGTCAACGAAACTGTTTATTATTTCCATGAATTGTGGTAAGCTTGAAATATTCAATATCTTTTAATGAAAATTGAATGTAAATTGATATTTATGTCTGTATATATGTGTGGTTCAGTATCGAACATGAGGTAAAGCCTATAGTGCTCCAGCCTGAACAGAAGGTGTCGGAGGAAAGTAAAACTGCATGGAATGGCCAAACAGTACACTGACACCTAGATTATTGACTAGAAAGAAATCATGCTGGAATTGCAGAGGCGTAGTAACCATTAGGGAGGGAAATACTGGTATAAAGTATTTCAGATGAAGCTGACAGTTGGCCTAACGCTCTGAACTCAATGTTTGTGATGTATTGTGCTCAGTGTAGAAATAGAGTATAAATTAGTTTTGAAGTAGGAGGTACAACCTTCTTGTTTCAGGGACCGTGGTCTTAAAGTTATTGAGCAGCACCTGGTCAGAGCTTTGCTGAAGCCAGAGGTGGACAGCATACTCCTTGGTCCATATAGCAACCAGTGGGGTGGCTCCAGAACTCATTAAAGTAATCGAGCAGAGGAGTCTTTTACTGCAGTCATCACGAAAGATAAGAGAGTGTGGCCATGGAGCTCAACATTATGTACCCCATCTTAAAATGACATTGTAAAATAAAATTAAGAGGGGAATTTAATTGTTTTAATACCAGGAACTGAGAACATCTCCAATACTAGTTCCAATAGAAACAAACTATTGAAGTCATGATGACAAATACCAACAGAGCTTGAACAAAACAAAACCAGTATTACCTCATATTACTACTACACAACTGACACACATAGGATACTATTAATAATATATGTCACTACAAGATTCATATTAATAAATTCTGTACATATAACTTGTAATTAAAATTGATTGTGATTCCTGGTTCCCTTTGTATTTGAATCAGGACACATATACATTCATGACAGCACTGAATACATATTGTTATTTGAAAAGTTATCAGTGACTCCTTTAAGATATCCTCGTAGAGTGTTTTATGTATGTGAGTGTCACAGTGTTGTCAAGTGTGGTGGAATAAATTAAATTGTTTATCTGTCTGTTGTTGTTATGACTTACACTTCATCATACACATACCCTAGACATATAACGTAGTCATCACACTATTCCAGAATAATTCTGACTGAGGTATACATATGTGGCAGCAAGTAAGGTTATCTATAATACACTACTTTTATTAGATATAGATACCTTCACAGCTGATCTCAGTCAGTACACTAAGTCCCCTATAAATATTTATGACATCCCACTTCACCACACTTGCTACCACATTATACCTCAGTCAGAATTATTCTGGAATATTGTGATGACTACGTTAAATGTCTAGGGTATGTATATGATGAAGTGTAAGTCACAACAACAACAGACAGATAAACAATTTAATTTATTCCACCACACTTGACAACACTGTGACACTCACACACATTTAACACTCTATAAGACTATCTTAAATGAGGCACTGGTAAAGTTTCAAATATAAATATGTATTAGTTACTTTCACTAATATATGTGTCCTGATTCAAATACAAAGTGAACCAGGAATCGCAATCAATTTTAATTACAATTTATATGTACAGAATTTATTAATATGAACCTTGTAATGACATATTTTATTAATATTATCCTATGTGTGTCAGTTGTGTAGTGGTAATATGAGGTAATACTGGTTTTGTTTTTTCAAGCTATGTTGTTATTTGTCATCATGACTTCAAGTGTTTGTTAATCTTGGAAATAATATGGGGAAAAGTTCAGAGTTCCTATCAATTTAAACACTGTATTTTCCCTCTGTTTTATTATAAAGTCAGATTTTGAGGGGGGTGGGTGGGGGCATAATGTTGAGCTCCTCTGGCCACAGACGCTTATCTTTCGTGATGGCGGCAGGAAAAGACTCCTCTGCTCGATAGCCTCCCCGTGTTCTGGAGACACCTCACTGGTCACTATCTGGACCCAGGAGTATGCTGTCAGCCTCTAGGTTCAGCAAAGCTCAGACCAGGTGCTGCTCAATAACTTTAGGACCACGGTCCCTGAAACAAGAAGGTTGTACCTCCTATTTCAGAACTAATTTATAATAAATTTCCAGACTGAACACAGTACATAACAAACACTGAGTTCAGAGTGGTAGACAACTGCTATCTTCATCTGAAACAATTTTCACGAGTATACTCCTCCCTAATGGTTACTACGCCTCTGCAATTCCAGCATTATTTCTTTCTAGTCAATAAGATAGGTGTCAGTGTACTGTTTGGCAATTCCATGTAGTTTTACATTCCTCTGACACCTTCTGTTCAGGTTGGAGCACTATATAGGCTTTACCTCATGTTCGCTACTGAACCACACATATATACAGACATAAATTATCAATTTACATTCAATTTTCATTACAAAGATATCAAATATTTCAAGCTTACCACAATTCATGGAATAATACACAGTTACGTTGACTGGCAATGAATATAGCACAATTTCGATCTGCCGATGTCCCAGGCTTTTATTTAGAAAAATATGCACTGTCGCTCAACGCACTGGTTCTTTAGTAAGTTTATTTGAAAATGTGGTGCTGACCTGACGCCTCTGATTGACTATATTGGCGGGTCTAACCAATCGTGCCATGGTTACACAGCTTTTCAAAAAAAGTACCCTTACTCGCGTTTCCCTAACAACAAAGAATCAATATTTATAGTCCGACTAATCGTGTTTAGCCTTACATTTACTTTCCGCCAATCAAATAGGAGGTAACATGTCAGCCTATTTCCCGTACAATGGAGGTGTGA
>JAMPIV010002484.1:260000-322192 GCA_024509875.1 Oreohelix idahoensis
TGTTATGTGAAATGAAAACAATTTCGACATTTCCTTCTCTGTAACCCTCCAACATTCCGCAATAGAGAAGCACAGAGAGCACACCGTCTTGATTTTAAAGGCATCCTAGTGTGCAATTATTTGTGTACAGTAAACTTGAAGTTTTTATTTCTTGAATATAGTAAATTAATAATTAAAATACCTCATTTAATGTTATACCGGAAGTTATTTAATTTATTTTCAATTTTCAGTATTTTAACGTAGTCTGAAAGTGGTAAGGATTAATTCTGAGCTACATTTACATCTCCTGGAGCATAGGATAGGTGCAGCAAGAAGGTGATTTACCTGCCTGTTCTCTTCTTCTGTACAACTGAACTGTGAGGTTACCTACCTGGCGTTATCTTGTGCTACTCTTACCATTTCTGGCAACTACTTTACTATCTCAACGATTCAAGATCTATCTCGTCACATGGACGGGCCCTTATGTGTTTATACTTGTTTATAAAGAACGTTATCAGCAAGCCATTAGAGCTTATGTAATACTTACTTGTGAAGTAAGATTATGAATAATATCATTTCCAATCCAGAAATCAGTATCAGGAGTTCCAAACCCGTTCTTGTAATCATTCCAGCCTCTATAAAAATCTACGTCACCTTTTGTACGTCTCTGTTAGATTCATAGATGTATCGATAGACATATTGTTAGGTAAGTTAACAAACACACAATATGGTAGACAGACAGACAGACAAACAGGCGGATGAAGGCAGAGACAGTAGATAAATATAAAGATAAACAAAACAGACCGACTGACGACAGACAGACAGATAGATATATAGATAGATAGATAGATAGATAGATAGATAGATAGATAGATAGATAGATAGATAGATAGATAGATAGATAGATAGATAGATAGATAGATAGATAGATAGATAGATAGATAGATAGATAGATAGATAGATAGATAGATAGATAGATAAAAAGATAGATAGATAGATAGATAGATAGATAGATAGATAGATAGATAGATAGATAGATAGATAGATAGATAGATAGATAGATAGATAGATAGATAGATAGATAGATAGATAGATAGATAGATAGATAGATAGATAGATAGATAGATAGATAGATAGATAGATAGATAGATAGTCACCTGTATAACTATCCAGCCTCCACCATCAGTTTCTGTATCACACAGAGCTTCAATATTTCCCCACAACAAGAATTTTTCCCTTGACGGTGAGTTTGACATTCCTCTCTCACATTTTTTCTGTATAATTGATTTATATAAGTGTAAACAAATGTTTCCATAACGTACAAATAAATGTATACGAATGAAGATAGGGTATTTATGGAGAGGCCTTTATAGCGATCATCATCATCATCATGTGACGTATTCTTTCCAGAACGTTGTCTCCATTACAGCTGCTCTGAACGCATCACGATTCTGGGCAAGTCGACCTGCATCAGCCAAAGACAAGTCCAGACTCTCTGTGATGTCCTGGGTCCACCGTCGTCTAGGTCGACCCCTTCCCCTTTTTCCAGGGACCATGCCTTCCATCACTACTTTTTCCAGACTATTATGTCTTTTTATATGACCGAAAAATTTCAGCTTCCTTATTGCGATGGTATTTAGGAGCCAATGTTCCTGTACGTTTAGTGAGTGCAGTACTTCTCTGTTGGTCTTTTTTTCTGTCCAGGGTATTCTCAACATCCTTCTGTAGCATTTCATTTCGAATGATGTAATCTTTTTTGCAACTGTTTTATTGAGTGTCCAAGTCTCGCAGCCGTATGTTGCCACTGGGAATATACATGCTCTGATCAGTTGTAACTTTGTTTCCTTGCTTGTGCCTTGCCATAGGTTTTTCATCTGCATTAGCTTATGTGAAGCAATTGCAAGTCTTCTTTTAATTTCTACTGCACAGTCGCCAGAGCTGTTGATGATTGATCCTAAGTATTCGAATTCATTAACACTTTCCAGTTCTTCGTTATCAATTTCAATTTCTGGTTTGGTCTTTACTTTGTCTGTTGTCAATACTTTGGTCTTCTTGGTGTTTAGGTATAGATTCTGGGCCTCGCTGTGTTTTTTGGTGAACAGAAGTAATTGTTCAAGTCCTTCTGGGTTGGTCGATAGGAGGACTGTGTCGTCAGCATATCTGATTTCCGGGATCTGGTACCCGCCGATGTTAAATGAGCCATCACGAAATTAAAATTATTAACGTTAAAAATTCTGAAGTTGAACAAACTGAAGCGAGTAATAAATGTTATATTACATAATTTAAAATATAATGTAATACATTCAACACACTGCACTCCTTCTGTGGCAATTGTAGCACATTTATAAATACAGTAAATGTCAGCATTAGTAGTTTATAAGTATTTAAACCAATAAAACGGGATTTAATTACAAATAACGGTTCACAAGAAACAAGGAACGTTTCGGGTTTTACCCTTCGTCAGCCACAAACAGGGGACGTAGTAATGTCTGTTGTTTTAGAAATGTCAGTTGTTTTAGTAATATCAGTTGTTGTGGATGTAGTAATGGCAGTTGTTGTTGTAATGTCAGTTGTTGTAGTTGTGTAAGTTGTTTTGGTAATGTCATGTGTTGTTGTAATGTCAGTTGTTGTACTAAAGTCAGTTTGTGTAGTAATGTCAGCTGTTGCAGCAACTTCATTTGTTTTAGTAATGTCAATTGTTGTAGTAATGTTAGTTGTCGTAGTTATGCTAGTTGTTGTTGTAATGTCAGTTGTTGTAGTAATGTCAGCTTGTATTGTAATTTCAATTGTTGTTCAAATGTTAGTTTTTGTAGCAGTATCAGTTTGAGAAGTAATGTCAGTTGTAGCAGCCTTTGATAGATGATCAAAAACGCGAAAAGAACAATAAAAATAAGCGGAAATGCACACAAAGATAAATGAAACAATCAAGCAATATCATTAGCTCCCAAAGAAGCATAAGACTTGAACAAAAACCTGAAGTGACCTCCTGTAGATTGCCATCATATCCAAGTCTGTCCATGTTTAACTCATTATTCGACTTTTGTGTTGAACTTGATTTCTCCATATATTTCCCAATACAAATAAAGACTCTGTAGCCTTTTGTATTCTTATTTTAATATCACTGTTATATTCGCTTTCATGTGACTCCATTTCTCTTCTCCATGTGTTCTTCGTCCAGTCTCTACTTCTGTTACCATGGACATTCTGTCAGCAGGTTTCCTCAACGTGTGTCCAATCCATCGCTAGCGTCTTCTTCTAATCTCTTGTTCCTTGGCACTTCTCTACGTCACCAGTTCCACATTGATGATCTTGTACCATTTTAATCGTGTTCTATGCACGCACCCATCTACAAAAGTCTGCATCTTCATGGTTGTTATTTTGTTGTTATCCATGTTCCACAACTATATAATACGACTCACTTGACATTTCAGTTGAAAATTCTTATTTTCATGTTGGCCTTTATTTGTTTTGATTTCTATAGGAGCATGAAAACACAACTTTTGTAGAAAATGGAAACTTTATTAAAACATATAAATAAAACTAATGCAAAATTAACACATAGAAATAAGCATCTTGTGTACAACTTAAAAAAGTATGGCTTACAGACTTATTATTACAGGAGAATGATGGTCGCACAATGGAAACAAAAAAGAGTTGTCGAAGATTTGACTTAGAAATGACTTTTGTTATACATTCAGAAATTACTATGTTCATCATGGCGGTCATAGATATATAAGAGACAACTGTTATAAATACAGAAACTACTATGTTCATCATGACGGTCACACAAATATAAAAGACAACTGTTATACATACAGAAACTACTATGTCCATCATAACGGTCCCACAAATATAAAAGACAACTGTTATACATACAGAAACTACTATGTTCATCATGACGGTCACACAAATATAAAAGACAACTGTTATACATACAGAAACTACTATGTTCATCATGACGGTCACACAAATATAAAAGACAACTGTTATACATACATAAACTACTATGTTCATCATGACAGTCACACAAATATAAAAGACAACTGTTATACATACAGAAACTACTATATTCATCATGACGGTCACAGAAACATAAAAGACAACTGTTATACATACAGAAACTACTATATTCATCATGACGGTCACACAAATATACAACGGTTATAAAAGACATGACGGTCACAGACAACTGTTATACATACAGAAACTACTATATTCATCATGACGGTCACAGAAATATAAAAGACAACTGTTATACATACAGAAACTACTATATTCATCATGACGGTCACACAAATATAAAAGACAACTGTTATACATACACAAACTACTATGTTCATCATGACGGTCACACAAATATAAAAGACAACTGTTATACATACATAAACTACTATATTCATCATGACGGTCACAGAAATATAGGTCACAAAAATATAAAACACAACTGTTATACATACAGAAACTACTATATTCATCATGACAGTCACACAAATATAAAAGACAACTGTTATACATACAGAAACTACTATGTTCATCATGACGGTCACAAAAATATAAAAGACAACTGTTATACATACATAAACTACTATGTTCATCATGACGGTCACACAAATATAAAAGACAACTGTTATACATACAGAAACTACTATGTTCATCATGACGGTCACACAAATATAAAAGACAACTGTTATACATACATAAACTACTATGTTCATCATGACGGTCACACAAATATAAAAGACAACTGTTATACATACATAAACTACTATGTTCATCATGACGGTCACACAAATGTAAAAGACAACTGTTATACATACAGAAACTACTATGTTCATCATGACGGTCACAAAAATATAAAAGACAACTGTTATACATACATAAACTACTATGTTCATCATGACGGTCACACAAATATAAAAGACAACTGTTATACATACAGAAACTACTATGTTCATCATGACGGTCACACAAATATAAAAGACAACTGTTATACATACAGAAACTACTATGTTCATCATGACACAGTGTTATACATACATAAACACACAAATATAAAAGACAACTGTTATACATACAGAAACTACTATGTTCATCATGACGGTCACACAAATATAAAAGACAACTGTTATACATACAGAAAATACTATGTTCATCATAACGGTCACACAAACATAAAAGACATCTGTTATACATACAGAAACTACTATGTTCATCATGGCGGTCACAGAAATATAAAAGACACCTGTTATACATACAGAAACTTCCATGTTCATCATAACGGTCACAGAAATATAAAAGACAATTGTTATACAAACAGAAACTACTATATTCAGCATGACGTTCACACACATATAAAAGACAACTGTTATGCATACATAAACTACTATGTTCATCATGACGGTCACACAAATATAAAAGACAACTGTTATACATACAGAAACTACTATGTACCTCATGACGGTCACACAAATATAAAAGACAACTGTTATACATACATAAACTACTATGTTCATCATAACGGTTACAGAAATATAAAAGACAACTGTTATACATACAGCAACTTCTATGTTCATCATGACGGTGACAGAAATATAAAAGACAACTGTTATACTTACAGAAACTAATATGTTCATCATGACAGTCACACAAATATAAAAGACAACTGTTATACATACAGAAACTACTATGTTCATCATGACGGTCACACAAATATAAAAGACAACTGTTATACATACAGAAACTACTATGTTCATCATGACGGTCACACAAATATAAAAGACAACTGTTATACATACATAAACTACTATGTTCATCATGACAGTCACACAAATATAAAAGACAACTGTTATACATACAGAAACTACTATGTTCATCATGACGGTCACACAAATATAAAAGACAACTGTTATACATACAGAAACTACTATGTTCATCATGACGGTCACACAAATATAAAAGACAACTGTTATACATACATAAACTACTATGTTCATCATGACAGTCACACAAATATAAAAGACAACTGTTATACATACATAAACTACTATGTTCATCATGACAGTCACACAAATATAAAAGACAACTGTTATACATACAGAAACTACTATGTTCATCATGACGGTCACACAAATATAAAAGACAACTGTTATACATACATAAACTACTATGTTCATCATGACAGTCACACAAATATAAAAGACAACTGTTATACATACAGAAACTACTATGTTCATCGTGACGGTCACACAAATATAAAAGACAACTGTTATACATACAGAAACTACTATGTACCTCATGACGGTCACACAAATATAAAAGACAACTGGTATACATACAGAAACTACTATATTCATCATGACGGTCACACAAAAATAAAAGACAGCTGTTGTACATACAGAAACTACTATATTCATCATGACAGTCACGCAAATATAATAGACAACTGTTATACATACATAAATTACTATGTTCATCATGACGGTCACACAAATATAAAAGACAACTGTTATACATACATAAACTACTATGTTCATCATGACGGTCACACCAATATAAAAGACAACTGTTATACATACAGAAACTACTATGTTGATCGTGACGGTCACACAAATATAAAAGACAACTGTTATACATAAAGAAACTTCTATGTTCATCATGACGGTCACAGAAATATAAAATACAACTGTTATACATACAGAAACTACTATGTTCATCATAACGGTCACAGAAATATAAAAGATAACTGTTATATATACAGAATCTACTATAATCATCATGACGGTCACACAAATATAAAAGACAACTGTTATACATACAGAAACTACTATATTCATCATGACGGTCACACAAAAATAAAAGACAGCTGTTGTACATACAGAAACTACTATATTCATCATGACAGTCACACAAATATAAAAGACAACTGTTATACATACGTAAACTACTATGTTCATCATGACGGTCACACAAATATAAAAGACAACTGTTATACATACAGAAAATACTATGTTCATCATAAAGGTCACACAAACATAAAAGACAACTGTTATACATACAGAAACTACTATGTTCCTCATGCCGGTCACGCAAATATAAAAGACAACTGTTATACATACAGAAACTACTATATTCATCATGACAGTCACAAAAATATAAAAGACAACTGTTATACATACAAAAACTACTATGCTCATCATGACAGTCATACAAATATAAAAGACAACGGTTATAGATACAGAAACTACTATGTTTATCATGATGGTCACAGAAACATAAAAGACATCTGTTATACATACAGAAACTAATATGTTCCTCATGCCGGTCACACACAAAAAAAGACAACTGTTATACGTACAGAAACTACTATGTTCATCATGACGGTCACAGAAATATAAAAGACACCTGTTATACATACAGAAACTACTATATTCATCATGACGGTCACACAAATATAAAAGACAACTGTTATACATACAGAAACTACTATATTCAGCATGACGGTTACACACATATAAAAGACAACTGTTATGCATACATAAACTACTATGTTCATCATGACGGTCACACAAATATAAAAGACAACTGTTATACATACAGAAACTACTATGTACCTCATGACGGTCACACAAATATAAAAGACAACTTTTATACATACAGAAAATACTATGTTCATCATAACGGTCACAGAAATATAAAAGGCAACTGTTATACATACAGCAACTTCTATGTTCATCATGACGGTGACAGAAATATAAAAGACAACTGTTATACTTACAGAAACTAATATGTTCATCATGACGGTCACACAAATATAAAAGACAACTGTTATACATACAGAAACTACTATGTTCATCATGACGGTCACACAAATATAAAAGACAACTGTTATACATACATAAACTACTATGTTCATCATGACAGTCACACAAATATAAAAGACAACTGTTATACATACAGAAACTACTATGTTCATCGTGACGGTCACACAAATATAAAAGACAACTGTTATACATACAGAAACTACTATATTCATCATGACAGTCACACAAATATAAAAGACAACTGTTATACATACATAAACTACTATGTTCATCATGACGGTCACACAAATATAAAAGACAACTGTTATACATACAGAAACTACTATGTTCATCGTGACGGTCACACAAATATAAAAGACAACTGTTATACATACAGAAACTACTATGTTGATCGTGACGGTCACACAAATATAAAAGACAACTGTTATACATACAGAAACTACTATGTTCATCATGACGGTCACACAAATATAAAAGACAACTGTTATACATTCAGAAACTACTATATTCATCATGACAGTCACACAAATATAAAAGACAACTGTTATACATACATAAACTACTATGTTCATCATGACGGTCACACAAATATAAAAGACAACTGTTATACATACAGAAACTACTATGTTCATCGTGACGGTCACACAAATATAAAAGACAACTGTTATACATACAGAAACTACTATGTTCATCGTGACGGTCACACAAATATAAAAGACAACTGTTATACATACAGAAACTACTATGTTCATCATGACGGTCACACAAATATAAAAGACAACTGTTATACATTCAGAAACTACTATATTCATCATGACAGTCACACAAATATAAAAGACAACTGTTATACATACATAAACTACTATGTTCATCATGACGGTCACACAAATATAAAAGACAACTGTTATACATACAGAAACTACTATATTCATCATGACAGTCACACAAATATAAAAGACAACTGTTATACATACATAAACTACTATGTTCATCATGACGGTCACACAAATATAAAAAACAACTGTTATACATACAGAAACTACTATGTTCATCATGACGGTCACACAAACATAAAAGACAACTGTTATACATACAGAAACTACTATGTTTTTCATGCCGGTCACACAAATATAAAAGACAACTGTTATACATACAGAAACTACTATGTTCATCATGACGGTCACAGAAATATAAAAGACACCTGTTACACATACAGAAACTTCTATGTTCATCATGACGGTCACACAAATATAAAAGACAACTGTTATACATACATAAACTACTATGTTCATCATGACAGTCACACAAATATGTGGTAGGTTTTGCTGTTAAGAAGAATGGTGTGCGTATAGTTGTACTTGAGTGAGATCAACGGTAAAGGTCTCTGAGGTAAACAATGGAAAACTGTGTTACAGAGTACCTTTCTTGTTACCACCCTACGATCTTACTCTAAGTTATATTCTTTCTTGACTAGCGTGACTGAAAGCTACATAAAGTGTCTAGGGTATTGTAAGAGGGTTGTTAAAGAATCTTAATACAAAACATATATAAACATATACTAATTACTATGATAAACTCAACTAACTCCAGCTGTTAAATTTTATGGTTAAAAATTCTTTTGTTAAACTTTATTGGTCCTGAGCCTAAAGTTGTTTTGGTCAGGACTACAGTTCAATGAGAATCAATTTAGGTGGATAGATATATTTACAAATATGTATAAAGATATTTACATACAACAGACAATATGTCGATAGTACATTGTTACAAATTTTCAAGTTGATGTTAATTACTCTATTTATTACTGGTACTAGAAGGCAGGTTGGGGATTATCATCATCCCAATGTTCTTTTGTTCACTAGAATTGTTTATGTTAGTCTTTTGGGGAAACGTTTTTGTCTATACAGGAGATTTTTCTTTAGTTGTGATAAGTTGTCCCAGGCCAGATATTTCACTTATCTGGATCCTGCAATCACAGCAGTTGTAGTTGGTTTGGCCAAACACTTCAGTCTCCTCTGGTCTTGAACTTCTTTAATACCAGCAGGTACCAGAGACTCTTAGAAATCGTGCTGAATTTCTCTATCATCGAGTACCAGCACCAGACAAGTGCCAGCAGGAACCCCTGTCGATGCAAGTTATGGTTCTGTCTTAATATCAAACTAATTCCTCCTAATTTACATGTAAACATACATTCAATACAAAAGAACATGGTCAGCTCTCTCTGACAACTCTGCTTCTCCACTTTAGTTTGATGGAACAAATGGTACCAGTATTCTTTTCTCTTCCTTAATGGATACTACGCCTCTGTCATTCCTGCAGTAATCTTTTCAATGCAATAAGATAGGTGTAATGTTTCTGTATGACCATCATATATATAGTCCTGTAGTTTTTAACTTCTTAGATAGTCCCTTATATGATGAAGCAACATCTAGGCCATGCCTAAATCTGCTATGGAACCATTTAATTACAATCTTTTACATGGCTTTTTCTTTTTTCACACAACTCTTTTTAATTAAAAAGTCAATCAAATCAATCTTATCACATATCAAGGAAATATAAACAAGTAACGATGAATTAGGCAATAGAATATGGCACACTTTCATCACTGCCTCTGTTCAGACTGCTTTCTGTTGTTAGTTAGTTTAAAACAAAGCACAAGTCTGCTCATCGCTGCTTGTTCCGCAGAATACTTTGAAAAAATGGCAGCAAGCAGCCTACTTTTCGTTAAAGTAAAAGGCTTGGGCCAATGAGACCAAGCATCTCTTTTTTTGAATGAAACTTTATTTTTTAAAAATATCTCAAACCACTATGTGTTACTATTACCAACTAGATTTGTATATTTAGGTTAGCCAATAATATTTCGGCTTCCTTCAAATTTCATCCTATCCACTTCATCGTACTATCTTAGCCTTTCTTTCACCTAATTTTTTTCCCCAAAAAATATGCTATCCAATCTAAGCAGACATGACTTGACCGGACAGTATCTCCGATTCAATAGTTAATGGACTATTCAGATAACTAACAACATATTCTTGGTCAACAAGTCTTCAGGTACACGAATATATGATTTTTATGGGGCTAAGTGGCTTGGTTCAAAATTCCATCTTTTTTTTCTATGTTAGTTGTTTATTTTTAAACTACCTCCTGTTCAATTCTTTTTCCATGTACTTTCAAGCTAAATACGAGAGTCTCTCGTAATACACGAGAATTACGTCATTCGCAACAAGAGCTAAGCGTGTTTTCCTGACCGTAGAGTCCACATTTTCTAACGTTTACATCGTAATTTGAAAACCGCCTAAGGGCAAGGCTAGCAAGTTGGTTTTATTTTTAGAAACAATGTGAGACGTGATTTGCGTTGGTTATCTATCCGTCCCCTTCCCTTCCACAATGTATTTTAGGCAAATACTTCTTTTGAACTTGGAAAAGTGGTACGTTTGTCTCAAGGACGAATTTGAAAATTAGGGTACCCTTTTGGTTCGGCCATGCGTTATCAAATAATACGCTGAAGGCGTAGGCGACGACTACATTTCTCGCCGAAAATTAGTAGTACTATCCTATCTTTGACTTTATACACTATACTGTTATATTCTAATGTAGATATTGTATTTAGAAGTTCACCACAAAATATAAAAGACAACTGTTATACATACTGATAAATACTATCTTGGACACCACATTGATAAGGTTATACTGGACACATAGATGAATGTTCTCTTGATGTAGAATGAATGTATTGTGGTGTTGTGTGTCAATCCCAATGTTACTTGTATGCCACTGTTAGAGCTGGGCACACAGTAGAATGGTCAACTTGTTCCGACACAGTGTTTGGTATTTAGGTCACCTTGTACGTCAAGTGTTGAGGCGCTGACAAGGGACAGTGTTGACATTGAGTGAGAGTGTAGATGTAATTTACGCGAATGGGTGTACAGTTCTGTTAAGTTGACAGGTCACTCACTCAATCATAGCTGGAAGTCAATAAAGTGTAGACTACTGATGACGTTTCATACATTTAATAATGGACGCACTCTAACATCACAGATACAGTCACTTGAACAGGTTGGCAAAACATTTCATGCTTGAAAATGGTCTACGACATCAAATATGCATTCGTATTGAATGTGGATACAACAGAACGTTAGTAGACAGTCACTCAGGGTTCTAGTTGCATTTAATCTCAGGCCTAACTGACTGATTGCGTCAGTTAATGCTTCCAAATATAGATATACATAAACAATGGTTTCCTGACAGAACCTCTTCTGTTGAAGAATTACCGGCTGCAATTAGCAGGCTTATATGACGACTATCTTAAACCACCAGTAGTGGATTTTAATAGTAGACAGGTCTCCCTATCATAATCAGATAGTAAGGCATCCCTGTTCAGTGATCAATATTCCGCTAGACAAAAGCGGGATCCAAAATAGTCCTATCTTCGATGAGCTTCACTCACCAGCGAAAATGTATAATGGAGCACAAGTAAAGGGCTCTGTTCATGATATAAATATATTGGACTCTGAATATTCTATAATTGGTGCTGCGTACATCAAACACATAGTGCTGCTAGGAAAAATGTCGTCTTAACATAGTCAATCACTCATATGGGCAGACGATAGCACGTCTGCACATCTAGGCATAGGAAAAAGTTCAGTTAATGTTTTTTTACCTTATTGTCCTAGAAAAATCACACTAGCAAATAGCACACGCCATCCCTTGGCGTAAAGAATGAACATTGGGGAGAATCACTGACATGATAGTCATACAGAGAGAATATCTCATTCCCCAGAATTAACCACAGAGACAAAACTTCGGATCTCTCTGTCGGCACAGCAACTTAGGATTCCATCATCGCGGAAGTCTCTCTCAACGACCTAAATTCGACACATGCGCAGAAGCGCATGACCCCAGAGTTCAACTCAAGATGGGCCGATGTTGGACACAACCCAACAAAGATACAAGACCAAATCGCCTTAAATGGTCAGGGAATAAACATCAACTCAGGTTATAAACATTAAAAGAAAGACCGATCTGTTCTGTCCAAACAAGGAAACAACCCGACGTAAATCTAATATTCATCCGCCAGATTAAGACCCAAGAGAAGGTGACAAACATAATAAAATGTAACATCAACTTAATCAAGAGTTATGTACCTTTGACTATCAAATGAAGTGTTCCACCAGACAGGTAGATATTTTTCTATATATATATATTGACTACGAAAGAATCTGTGCGTAACAAACTACCACACCCCCCGGGAAAAAAATGACACATTTTTTTTTGAAATACATCTAAGAGCAACATACAATAGGCTCACAACGCACGAATAATGCGCAGATGAGAAATATCAGTCATAAATATAACGCCAAATTTAGGCGAAGTCGACGTATAGATCGACCGGTGAGAATATATCTCATCATCTCAGAGAAAGTATTTATCTAAGTATAACTATTTCTAGGGAGATGCCACCAACGTATACTACAATACTGGCAATGTCACAATGCATACTAAAATTTCATTCAATAATTTCATATTAGGTAACATAAGTTCATGATTAACAAAGAAGAAAAATCATCAAAGGACCAGCGGTGAATATACATTAATGAACCGCTAAGTAGTGATACAATCACTATATCATATATTACAAATGTGTACATATTTTGATAAAGAAAAGAACTGTTGTAGAGTTAGACGTATCAGGAAGTCCAAGATATAAAAGTTAGGTGGAATCATGTGGGCATCTAGACAGAATGTCTGCCATCACATTTTCCGCACCACGGATAGCTCGCACAGAGAAATGGAAAGGTTGAAGAGCAATGGCGTGTCGCGTTGATCTTGAGCTCTTCAAATTTTTACTTTGAATAGCTGTAAGAGCTTTCTTGTCGGTTTCCACTATGAAATGCGCGCCAAGAAGGAATCTTTGAAGTTTGAGAATTGACCAAACCATCGCCAACAGTTCACGGTCTAAAACCGAGTAATTCCTTTCTGCCGCATTAAGTTTTCGAGAGATATACATTACAGGATGCAGAGTTTCTGAGTACTCTTGCATTAGTGCCGCTCCGATTCCAGTTGATGAAGCATCACTACGAAGAACAAATGTCTTATCTGTAGTAGGTAGCATTAAAATAGGTGGAGTTGAAAACAAAGTTTTAATCTTATCCAAAGAGGATTGGCATTCCTGAGACCAGTGGACCATAATAATAGACCCTTTCTTTAGCAGCGAAGAATGAGGTGCCATGATAGAGGATAGATTTGGAATGAATCTTCCATAAAATTATATAAGACCTAAGAGACTTCGCACTTGCTTTTTAGTCTTAGGAATAGAAATGTTAAGTATTTTAGTGGTATTATGGTCCTCTGTTTTTAGGCGACCATGACCGACACGGTGACCTAGGAAAGAAATTTCGCTAAAACCAATATAGGCTTTAGAGGGTTTCGCTGTCAACTTATGCTCGCGTAAAGTAGACAGTAATTCATACAACCCAAAATAGTGATATTCCCAAGTATCACTGAAAAGGCAGATGTCGTCCAAGTATGCAATGACATCTGAACGATGGGATAGAATTCGACGCATCATGCGTACGAATGTGGCTGGGGCGTTCATAAGGCCGAAAGGCATGAAATTCCATTGAAACAAACCCCTAGGTGTAGAAAAAGCAGTAAGAGGTTTGGCGCGTTCAGTTACAGGAACTTGTCAAGTTTAGTGAAAAAATGAGATTTAGAAAGCCTAGTAAGTAGCTTTTCTAATAAAGGCATAGGTTCAGCATCGAACTTCGTAATCTGATTCAATTTGCGATAATCAACGCAAAGACGTATGTTATTGTCTTTTTTCGAACAATAACCATCGGCGAAGAGTATGCTGAAGTGGATGGTTCAATTATTTTCAATTCTATCATCTCATCCAACTCTTTTTCGACCTGTGCTTGAAAATGGATAGGGATAGGATACGGTCTGACCCTAATAGGATTATGCTCAGTTAGAATAATGTCATGTTCAATGACATGGGTGTGTCCCGGAATGTCAGTAACGACATCCTGAAATGTTTGTAACATAGCAGAGACTTGTCGCTGTTCCTCTAGAGATAAATTAGGAGAAACAGTACCGTTTTTCAATGATTCACTAGAATGGAGTGGAATCACTGGAATAGGGAGATTTACATCCGAGAAACTTGTTTCCTCATCCTGTATTACTGACAAGGATGAGAAATGACCATGTGGGACTGGAGAGTCGTCCATTGCCTGGGAAATATGCTGCAAATAATCTGGACGTTCATGGAATTCCGTAAGCATGTTGATGTGGAATGTTTTATGCTTCCCGTCAATATCGACAATATAGTCAACATCGGAAATTTTCGAGATTATGTCGTACGGACCTCTCCATGAGATAAGAAGTCTGTTTTCCCTACAAGGTAGCAAAACAAATGCTTTGTCACCAGGACAAAGTTGTCGTAAGCATCTCTTCTTATTGGCAAATTGCCTTGCTTTCTGTTTAGCAAGTTCAGAAGAAGAAGTTGCTAATTTTCATGCTTCGATAATCTTTTGTCTAAGAGCGATGACATATTCATAAGAAGATTGTGTGTCATCGTTAATATTATCAGCGGTTATAAGATCATGAAGCAAAGACATAGGGCCGTGCGGTCGCGCGCCAAAATCAAGTTCAAAGGGAGAAAATCCTGTATGTTCATTGGGGAAATCTCTATAAGCAAATAGGGCCGCGGGCAAAACCCTGTCCCAGTCTTGAGGATGATCCTAAGTTATTTTCCCAAGTAAGTTTTTGAGTGTTCTATTTAGACGTTCGACCATCCCATTAGACATTGGGTGATAGATACTACTCAAAGATCTTTCTATCTGCAGAGTAGACATTACTTGAGACATGGTATCCGATATTAGTTGGGTGCCATGGTCTGATAATATTTCTCCGGGGAATCTCAGACGAGAAAATATGAGCCAAAGAGCGTCTGCAATATCAGCAGTGGAAATGCTGTTCAGAGGGATAGCCTCTGGCCAACGTGTGCACATGTCAACACACGTTAAAATAAACTGATGTCCTCTGGCAGACTTGATCTTAAACGGACCAATAACGGACCTGTATAATATAAATTGGAGGAAATCACAAAATGTAGTAAAAAAAAATGCTGTGAACATTTGTAACATATCCACCCTGAACAGATGAAATAGTATGCTTAAAAATTAATGTATGATGATATCCCGTTTAACCAATAATGAGCTTTACAGATTGCCTCAAATTAAAGATAATATTTTCAGTTTTCGATACTTTATTATGGTATCATTACGCCTTTCCACTAAGTGTAAATATAGTCTATTATAAGTGTGAAATAGGGTTGATGTGCACGTATGTGCGTGTGTGCATGTTCATTTGATTCATGTCTCTATAGCAGCTTTTGCAATAGAAAACTGCAGAAAAGCTATTTCAATTTCATTTTCAAGCCCATCTGTCTATCCAAGAAATAATTCATGAATATATGGAACAATTTAATTAATTTTTATATGAAAAGCAAGCGCTTCCTTTTACTGAGTGTGCACTTCACTTTCCAAAAATGTACCACGAAAAATAGTGGAAGGCTTGCGTTTTATTGTAACGTGTGTTCTTTTTTCACAGTGCAAAGTGTGCAGTTTTTCCCCAATGACGTTGGTAGGATCGCATTACGCACTGGTGTCATTTCGTCTGACAGTTGTCTGACAATTAGGAGGTGTAACCAGCAAGTAACCCGCCAAAACGTGGCAGGAAATAAATGTGTTGGGCTGTGTCTGTTGCATGTTCTGCTGACGTCGCTCATTCTCCTGTAATATTTTCATCCATTTCCATTTTCTATCAGAAGCAAATCAATGACACGGAAAGAGGGGCACCGTCACGGGAAAAGGGGGGGGGGGGCGGTGTAGGTGTACATGTTTATAATTGTAGTGTTTCTCCGTATGACGTCTTAAGAAACCTCCGCTAAGGGTTTCCGGAAGTAGAAGAAAAATAGGGAAGTGAAAGTGTAAGTGTTACTAGATGATTCATAAATAAATAATAAAATAAACGGAATGACGTGACATTTCCGTGGCTAGAGAGACCATAGACACCGCGTCAGAGATTTGAATCAGTCTCTTTTAGTAGTCTCTGACGAGTGAGGATCAATTGAACTTTTGGCCCCACACAATGAATAAAACAACAAAGGACAAGGTTGTGTTTGAACTTCCAGTTTTATTGCTCGCTGTCTGACGTCCATATTTATTGCTCGCTGTCTGACGTCCATATTTATTGTTCGCTGTCTGACGTCCATATTTATTGCTCGCTGTCTGACGTCCATATTTATTGCTCGCTGTCTGACGTCCATATTTATTGCTCGCTGTCTGACGTCCATATTTATTGCTCGCTGTCTGACGTCCATATTTATTGCTCGCTTTCTGACGTCCATATTTATTGCTCGCTGTCTGACATCCATATTTATTGCTCGCTGTCTGACGTCCATATTTATTGCTCAACAACAAGTATTTAGGAGAAAACCAACTTCTGTGATCGCCACGACTAAGTTCAACTACAAAATTTATCAGCAACAGAATGTGATACAACCCTTCTACAACTAGACGTTCTTTCTTTGGTCCTTGGCCGCTGACTGACAAAACAATTAGTGGCCAACACGCGTGGTGACGCCTTGTAATGCAGGAACAAACTGCCCCTACTTTGTTCAGTCGACAGCCTCTGGTTCCTGCTTAGTGATTCTGCTTCCACAGTTCTCCGGCAGGTGCTTTTTGATCATCATTGCTTTCGCTTTCATTCTCGAGTCCATAACATGACAGTTCTCGTGACCTTGTTAGGGTCTCTTTTGAGGATGTGGCCGACCCAATTCCAGCGTCTACCAGCTACGATGGTGTGCATGTCTTCTTGTTGGCACCAAGTTAGCAGTTCTTTGTTGGTGATAGTGTTCGGCCCGGAAATTCGAAGAATTAGCCTTAGGCAATTTGTGTGGAAAGAGGACAATTTGGACATTTCCTTGTCTGTGATCTACACCATTCTGCACCGTACAGAAGTCCAGAAATTACGCAGTTCTCGTATATTTTTTTATAAAATTTAAGATATTTACTGTACTGGGAAAGCTGGAATATGTCGTAACAACAGGTAAGATTGAAGGTAAACGAGATAGGGGAAGACAAAGAGAGCAAATACTGGGCAGTTTGACATCGTGGCATGGAAAGAAGTCAACAACAGAGTTGAAAAATAGTACTGTAGACAGGAAGTTGTGGAGAGACATGATCTCCTACGTCACTATTCAAGAAGAAGAATGTACTAGGAGGATCTTCAGATGTTGTTTAGGTTGGACAACTGGTCGAAAGTAGAACAAACAAATTCAAAATTATTTTCGCTGCGACACAGGAAATGGCAGTTTGCATTAGGTGTCATTTTTGAAAGCCTTTGTTTTGAATGGTTAAGAAGAAAACCCGTGTCGGACGAGTTACTACATCGAAGGGCGATTTGAGATGACCACAATAACAATGCAACTGAGCTCGTAATTCTATATATTAAAATTGTGAAGAACATACCTTTATTTGCTACTGATAAACGGCCGACCAGAAAACAATTTTATTTCAAATAAAGACCAGAATTATAGACAGACTGCAGATTGAGACAAACTGCTCATCGTCATATACCATCATACCAGAATAAAATATACTTTGTATGGAAAGAAACAGAGGAGACAATAAAAAGGATCGTCATTAATTAAGATGTAATTATACTCGAGTTAAAACAGTTATTTTGAACGTAGTGCGTTCTTTGAACTTGGTGATGTGATCCGGTGTGTAGCTGTCGTCATGTGATTTTCACCGGAAGACCTACTACTGATACCATTGCATTTTTCGTGCTAATAGTTGTCGTGATTTAGTCTGTCTTGCAACACGGTTTCTGTATAATTAGGAGTAAATCTGACCATACCGCACGCCATATGTTGAGAACTCTTAGATACACTAGCCAATGAAAACGCGACCTTCTTGGTTTGTGTTGTGAAACGTACTATGCTTGAACATGGAGGTCCATTTTGTGTAACTGATGGTACAATGCCATTTAATTTTATACAGAATAATGAAGTATCACCGGAAAGGATTATACAATTCAACAACGGGAATGTTACGCTAGAGGTAGGTGTGAAAACTTTCACGAATAGTATTTTAGTAAGATAGAAATATCGAGGAAAAGTGCTTCATTACATCATGGTTAGTCCCAACTTAGCTAGTTAAAGCATGCATACATTAAAATGCATTTTGCAAAGTAACTAATTAGTTCATAGATCAATACAGAATAATGCACAGAATAATTCAAGCTTTAGATGACCAAAATCGGCCCAGAATTAAGAAAGATAATAAATATTTAAAATTTTGCTAATTGAACAGAGAGCAAAAATATGCCTAATTTTGAGATTCATTACACCGTTTTTCCCCCATGCTATCTGAGACGGCGGATGTGCTAGTATATAAGACCTTGCCCATGGTTGAATTGAGGCCACAAAATTTAAAAATACAGCTGAACAGAAGGGAGCGGTAAAAGTGTAGAAGTCTTATAGCTTTGCCACCGCATGGGCCTGGCAGATCTAGATGCCATTAACAGCCTGTTTCAGCTTGTATGGCTTGCCTGAGGGTAAGAAGGAATGTATATATATATATATATATATATATATATATATATATATATATATATATATATATATATAATTATGTAATTTTCCTGTGATTAATCCACTTGTGCGTTTGAAAGTGTGTGGTATGTGTTAAGAAAAAAAATTACAGGACGAGTGTGCTGCCGTTTGAAACGCAGGCATGTGTTGACTTTTAGAGACGAAAGCCAGCATTGTGAAATGTGTAGAATAATATAAAATGATGGCAAACATACGACTGTAAGTTTGATAATGTATTTGAAGGAGTATTTCTTAAAGGAGTGACATTTATCAAGAATCTAAGGAAGGATTGACAGGAATTGTTGTAATGAATCGATCAAGATATTACTTAGTAATTTTATACTAGACCAAATCATTGTATGGAAGCAGATCATTGACAAAGGAATCTAACTTAGGATTTATAAGGAAATTGTAGTCACAGTGAACTGGCTGTGATTGGTAGTGAGGTAAATTGTCCTGTGCATATGTTAGCACAATGTCTGACACTGTTTGTTATGTCCATTGTATGTGAGGACAGAATAGTGTTGGACCATACATGGGTTGTGATTATTTGTATTCCAGGTTTTATCCTGCAAACTACCAGACGATTAGGAATCAACTATCTCTGTTGGACTCTGAGGTGCAAGTGCTCTTAAAGCCATTGGAGCCAGATACCCAGCATCCACTGCATGGCAATTCACATCTTTTTGTCCAGGATATATTTAATCTTAATAACATCGACACCCTTTCGCGACAATAGTTATCAGTTAGATTAATAAGAATAGTTACGACGTTTTATGAAAAAAAGACTCGAGTTATGCAGGTATCAGATTGAAACTGTAACTAGTCAAAACTAGGTTCAGTGGGCAGCCCACCGCTAACTCTTGGCGGGAGTTTGTTTAGCAACAAATATATATTAGACAAACATAAAGGTATGTTTTCAGGCACTCGTAAGAAATAAAGAAGTAGAACACTAGACAACAGAAAAACAACAGACGTGAGTGGCTTACCCAGGGTTCGAACCCCGTACCTTCCGTACGACAACACCGCCTAGCTATACAAGCAAATCACACTATCCTCCCGGCCAGCTAGGTATCACAAAAAAATGATACTTTACTGACCGGTCATCAGTGTGAAACGCAAGACAACACCGGAAGTTTACAATGGGCACCTCAGCCCATTAACAACCAGTGACGTCTATTGGTAAGCAGAACGGCACCCAATGAAATAAATAATACAAAATTAGATTAGCCAACCTAAAGGTGGTAAAATCGCCAACTACTCTGCGATAGCTAGGTTTCACAAACCTGAGTTCAGTAGATCCAGAGAAGCCGACTTGCACGGACGTAGATTAGTACACGGTACGGTGCAGCTTGGCGCATCTCGTACTATAGTCCGTTCACCAATTGATGTTCAACTTTACAATTTTTGTCCTAAAAAACTACCTGATGTAATGAATTCATATTTTGCAAGTAGTCCTATATTATCCATGACGTAACAAATATGTTGTTGATAAGTCAATATCAATTCTGTATTCCTCAAAACCGTAAATTCCTTCGATCTTTTCCGAATCTTACAAGAAGCACGGCTTAAAAATTAAATTTTACAGTATACTACGTCATAAATGTCAAAAGTAGGATCAGATGCGTCCATATCTGCTCACCGCATTGGAAACAGCTATAAGTAGTGATACATTTAAATCTGAAACGTGGGGGTAAAAAGTAGTATTCAAAACTATATTGTATACGACACGGTAAATTTTACATAATGACATTGTTTTATGTTTTTAATATCTCAATTAAGTTACATTTATCTCAGTCCGTATCGGACGATTCCATTAGATTAACAACTGTTAATGGCTGGATAAACTGTAATCCATCATGTTGCCAGTATTCTTCTTCTTCACGGAGCACATGATCTACACATTTCTTCCAGAATTGAAAATCTGTCTTTTTTAGGGTATCATGTGTAAGAACTTTCACGTCGCTCATTTTAAATGTGGTGTTCTGTGCTATAACCTGTCCTTTGATTTTAGCCCAAAGTAACTCTATTGGGTTAAGATGCGAATGATAAGGTGGTAGTCGAAGAGAGATGTGACTATTTGATTCAATTATTTTGTCAACGCAATACACCTTAGTCTTCTTAGTCTGTTTCACAAGCTGTAACAATTCAGGTTTCAAATAGGTATTGTCGACATTGACATTTTCATTTCGTAGCAAAGTTCTTATTGCATCTTTTGTGCTTGAGGAAGTTGGTACTTTGTCTTCCTGAGCTACAACATTGTAATAGGATGCATTGTTCATTACAATACATGATGGTCTGTCAAGAATTGGAAGAAGAGTTGTTTCTATCCAAGAACGAAAAATATGTCCATTCATTTCAATGTGGTATTCCCTACCATCTGTTGAAATTACCTGGACCATTAGTTCTGCGTCATGGACAATTCCATTTTCACTGCTGCCAGCATGCGCAATTATAATTCGTTGTCCTTTGCTACTGGGAATTGTCCTTTTATGAACACTGTCAGAAGATTGCCATTCTTTCTCATTTGTATGGTGCAAATTAACCCATGTTTCGTCTAAATATACTATATCATATCCGTCCATCCTTCGTGCTCGTATCTGTCTAAGGAATTTGATTCGGTCAGCAATCAAGAGTGGTTTTTCACATAATACATTCCTGCCTCCAATAGATTTGCGAAACGTAAAACCGACGGACCTTACAACTTTCCAAAGAGTTGTTTTTGAGATATCAATATCACAGTCCATTAGCAGCTTCATTTTCAGTTTGCGGAGAGTGACAAGTTCATTTAACGAAAACATTTTGAAGATCTCACGTCGAATAACTTATTCGTCGAAGTTGTCAACTTTTTTTTCCTTCCTTGCCTGACATTTTTAGACTCAACATCATGTTGTATCCATCGACAAAAAGAAACTCTGTTAATACCAAGCGCAACCTGTGTTCTTCTATCTGGTCTATTGATGTCGTGATATAAACTCCCCTTTTTAGCCTCCCTGCAGAAGTGTCTGTACAGCATTACAGTAACCTTCTTCATAGTTATAAATTTGCACTTCAAACTCATAATGAATGTAATATTATTCTATATGTTCAGAAAAAAAAAATTGTTTTCAATATAATACAATGCAACTATAACTTTACAATAATTTCACAATACGCCACTGACTTTACAACGGTACAGATTTGCACTAATGCTGTCGCACTATTTCAGCTTTCAACAGCAGACAACTGCGGTGCACGAAATGTCATGATTTTGTCTTAAAATGTATTTTTTTTTCTATTAAAAAACCATTTATTGCCCGTGCAACACAAATGTACTGCTGACATGCTACATTTTAATACCGGTAGGGGAGTGGAATTTTAATATAACCTGAAGAAGAGATATCTCAAACTAGATACATTTTCAGGAGCCAAAAATGTTTTCATAACGTCATGAACAATATAATACTACATGCAAAATATAAATTCATTACATCAGGTAGTTTTTTTTAAAACAAATTTCAAAGTTGAACATCAATTGGTGAACGGACTATAACTACAAAAGTCCTCGGCCATCTTACTTCTCGGCTTGACGCTATCAAGATATCAACTCTGTGTTAAGCAAATAGTTTTTACATTATAGTGAATTTTTATTCACGTAAGTACTACTTCGAGTGACATTTTAATATTTTCAGAGTAATATTTTGTTAGGCCAGAAATGCCTAAATGTCGGAAGGTTAGTTTGAAACTATAAGAAACGAACCTGAGCTCTAAAACGTTGATTTATCACAGTGTAGAGGCTCAACTATCATTTTACGCCCAAGTTGGATAAACCTGAGAAAACTTAAAGAAGGAGAATCATATGAAATATTTGGACCACATTGGATAGAAGTACGTGGTGAAAGAATATATTGCCGTGAAGTGACGTCTGTCTCACAACACGAATTGTGCTTAACTCTGACGAAACCACGCGCCATACTTTATGAGAAGGCAAGATACACAGACCAATCAGAACGCTCCGTTATGTCGTGTTTACTACAGCCTTGGATAAATAAAATGGAAGTCCAGATATGTGTAAACAGGTAACGGAGGACAATTAACTACATCATTATGAAAGAAGTACCTCCTGGAAGAGGCTACCAAAACGATATTGGAGATGTTGCTCTACATGTCTGTACAAAGACTTTTACTAGAAGTAGTATAATAAGAGAGAAAATCTCTAGTGAATGCATCGAAGCCTCAGGTTAGTCCATTATTTAGCTGTGTAACGTACGCATAGAATAAAATGCATTTAGGAATGGAAAAGGTTATTAACTAGAACGATGTAAAATAATACAGGGAGTATTTTAAACTTTAGATGAAAAAAATCGCTCCATAAATAACGTAGATAACTAAAAGTTTGGTTTTCCTGATTTGCACACATAGGCAAATTTTACCAATATTTTCTGAACACAAAACACATTAGTAGGGTAACTACCTCGGACGCTCAAGGTCATACTATATATAGCGCGTGTCTAACAGAATCAGGTCAGTCACAATTTTTGAAATCTACAGCGAGCGGCAAAAGAAAACAAATGTTAGTGGAAAGCGCTTTGCCTTCTGTACTTGAAAGCAGACCTTAAACTACCATTAACAGCTTGTCTGTATGTGTGTCTGAGGGTAAGAACGAATCTATATATATATATATATATATATATATATATATATATATATATATATATATATATATATATATATATATATATAATTATGTGTATTTCTAGTGATTAATCCACTTGTACGATAAGCAGTGTGTAGATGTGTAAAAAAAATTACAGTGTGTTGCTGGTGAACTTACAGGCTTGTGTGTGTGTAATTCTGGAGGCAAAGCCAGCCTTGGAAAATATTCAAAATAATTGAGAATGATCGCCAAAGTGTGTCTGTAAGTTTGGAAAAGTTTGTAAAGAAGTATTTCTTAATGGAATGAGACACATACCAGGAACATAAGGAAGGATGAAAGGATTTGGATTACTGTATAGTTTGATATATTACTTAGTAGTTTTATTCACGACCAAAGTATTGTAGGGAGGCGAATCATGGGAAAAGGATTATAAATAAGGATGTAGAAGAAAATTATGATCACAGTAAACTGAATTGATTGTTACTACTATATTATGACTTGTGCATCTGCTAGCACTCTGTCTGAAACTGTCTATCATCCCCATCTGTGTGATAGGGAGATATTGATAGAAAAATACAGGGGTTGCATTTAAATTCATTTCAGGTTTTATCCTGTCAAAACCTAATAAATATACAAGAGGCATCTCTTACTGAGGTTACGACGGATACAGTGCAGGTCTATGTCAGAGGGCCAGACATCTCGTGTATACCACCTGGAAAAATTTCAGCAATTATTTCTATCCAGCATCAGAGGGAGCCATCTTTAGTGGCTCAGATAAGTTGCCCACAAAGGCAACTGTACAGCATATCCCAGTTCACCAAAAATAAAATTAAACAGTCTTATGATGACTATAGCAGTATAGATCTTCAATCAGAACTGTGAGAGTAACAAATATTAATTAATCAAGGAGAGACCAACCAATCAAGTCTTTCTCCATGGTGATAGACATTTTGATTCAGTGAAAGACTTTGTTGAATATTTTATTATTTATTTAATGTTGTAATATGATTTCTTTTAAAACTTTTCAAACAGAAAAGAGAAAGTGTACAAATAAATTGTAAATATTTACCAGCAGACTTGCTTAATTCTTTAAGTTAAGTTACAGTCCTTGTTGGTGAATTTAATTAATTAATTACCCCTAGCAGAGTCAATAACCATAATAACCACCATATTAACAGACGAGGATCGGGAGAGGTAGCACATATGGACTCAGAGTACTACTTTACCATCTTCTCTGGGAACTTATACAGCTTGACCCTACCTTTGTTGTCTATACACCCTTACTCTTGTCAGAGAAGGGGGTATTACTGATAAGACCAGACTCTTATCTGGTACTATCCTGGTATCATCTGACACACCTTTATGTCCAGGATATCTTATTAAATTCAATAACCATCTACCCTCTCGTGACATATATGTATATCACTACACTACCTTTCTTGAAGATTTGTAAATGTATGCAAATGACTTTGTGAATTTGTT
This sequence comes from Oreohelix idahoensis, assembly GCA_024509875.1. Classification (NCBI taxonomy): domain Eukaryota; kingdom Metazoa; phylum Mollusca; class Gastropoda; order Stylommatophora; family Oreohelicidae; genus Oreohelix; species Oreohelix idahoensis. The sequence goes on from JAMPIV010002484.1 coordinate 285,574, forward strand.
TTCAAGCCAATACACTGTTTTCCTTGATCCCAGAAGACTTCTTGCATAAATCCTGTTGAAGATTGGGGAGTTATTATTGGATTTAGAGTATGCTATTGAATGTCACAAAACATATAACATCTAACAGAGGAATTTCGGAACGAACCTGGTAATTAAAATCGCCTAGAATAGATACAGCTGGTGGCACACCAGTAGCTTAACTTGAATGATACGACAAAACAAAATTGAACCTGTACATCTTATAATTGAATCCCAACATATTCCCACTCGGTAACATGATGTCAAGTTTTACTGAGATGTCGTACTGAAAAAAAACTCAACATATTTACCAGAAACACAGAACTGTGAATACGAAAATGGATGAACTACAATTTGAATGTACAACTACTTGAACAATTGCAATAGTTATTTCTACAAGAAAACTTGAACTTTCATGGGCCCTGACGTGCTGATTCAGCAGGCCAGTAAGCGGGATAGAAACCTACATTGTGAGGCTAACCGGTGAGACCAACCACCGGCGTCTGCGACAGGCACGAATGTATAGAATCTTCATCTATGACGAGCAATGATGCTTCCCTGGCTACACATATACATATAACATAAAGACTCGTTACGTGGTGAAATAGCTGTAACACAAATAGGAAAGAAATTCAGAAATGTTGTCCAAAAAATAAAATCCAACCAAAACCAAAAATAGTTTTGAAGCATGCAGAGATATGAAGAAACACAGCGTTATTTTAATGGACGTATAATTTAGTTGTCCACACCGCATTCGTGTTTTTCCCAATATTTTTCCACCATCAAAAAGATTACGAGTTGGTGATAATTTGATGTGGACGGGAGAGTAAGAAAATTAGATGACTCTATTTGAAAATGTACTGAAAGCGACATACGGCTAATAAAGAAAACAAAGGTATGTAAAGAAGAACTGTACTAATAAAATTATCTAAAGTGAACACTACATAGAAATGCATAACAAGAAACATAAATATTGAACGTGGACATGGATATAAAATATAAGCGCAGACATAGAAAGAATTCTTGCAAAATGAAAGTATATAAACAGTGGAGGTATTGTAATAGAAGAAACGTACAGCGATCACAAGAATTTTACACAGTTAAAAAGGCCACTATATGAGAAAATCATAGAAAAAAAGCGACAACGTTGAAAACGCGGAATGGGTACAATAAAAAAGCAACAAAAAAAAAAGCATCGACTGAAAAGTCCAGAGTCAGTAACGTATATTTTATTACACGATACGTCTGTAAAATGTATCAGATTACTGTACTTGGTTTACACTATGAACATACCATGTTTTTTAATTTATTGTTTACTAGTATCAGATTACTGTACTTGGTTTACACTATGAACATATCATGTTTTTTAATCTATTGTTTACTAGTATCAGATTACTGTACTTGGTTTACACTATGAACATATCATGTTTTTTAATCTATTGTTTACTAGTATCAGATTACTGTACTTGGTTTACACTATGAACATAATATGTTTTTTAATCTATTGTTTACTAGTATCAGATTACTGTACTTGGTTTACACTATGAACATACCATGTTTTTTAATCTATTGTTTACTAGTATCAGATTACTGTACTTGGTTTACACTATGAACATAATATGTTTTTTAATTTATTGTTTACTAGTATCAGATTACTGTACTTGGTTTACACAATGAACATATCATGTTTTTTTAATCTATTGTTTACTAGTATCAGATTACTGTACTTTGTTTACACTATGAACATATCATGTTTTTTAATCTATTGTTTACTAATATCAGATTACTGTACTTGGTTTACACTATGAACATACCATGTTTTTAAATCTATTGTTTACTAGTATCAGATTACTGTACTTGGTTTACACTATGTACATACCATGTTTTTTAATCTATTGTTTACTAGTATCAGATTACTGTACTTGGTTTACACTATGAACATACCATGTTTATTTAATCTATTGTTTACTAGTATCAGATTACTGTACTTGGTTAACACTATGAACATACCATGTTTTTTTAATCTATTGTTTACTAGTATCAGATTACTGTACTTGGTTTACAATATGAACATACCATGTTTTTTTAATCTATTGTTTACTAGTATCAGATTACTGTACTTGGTTTACACTATGAACATACCATGTTTTTTAATCTATTGTTTACTAGTATCAGATTACTGTACTTGGTTTACACTATGAACATACCATGTTTTTTAATCTATTGTTTACTAGTATCAGATTACTGTACTTGGTTTACACTATGAACATACCATGTTTGTTTAATCTATTGTTTACTAGTATCAGATTACTGTACTTGGTTTAGACTATGAACATACCATGTTTGTTTAATCTATTGTTTACTAGTATCAGATTACTGTACTTGGTTTACACTATGAACATACCATGTTTTTTAATCTATTGTTTACTAGTATCAGATTACTGTACTTGGTTTACACTATGAACATACCATGTTTTTTAATGTATTGTTTACTAGTATCAGATTACTGTACTTGGTTTACACTATGAACATACCATGTTTTTTTAATCTATTGTTTACTAGTATCAGATTACTGTACTTGGTTTACACTATGAACATACCATGTTTTTTTTATCTATTGTTTACTAGTATCAGATTACTGTACTTGGTTTACACTATGAACATACCATGTTTTTTAATCTATTGTTTACTAGTTATCTACCCTTCCAAGATGGAGGTGAAATTCGTTTCTCACTTAAGACGCCGAAAGAAAAACATCAGGAATGTGTATATTTCGATGGATAATACCATGTTATGTTAAATTATAGAATAAAAGATACACCAGAGTATCTAGTGGTGTAGATATTTTCCTATAACTGACCTCGAAACCCTCGAATCGGTCGGTTGGATCGGAGGGTTGATCAGTGAGTTAACAATTCACTATCGTAAAACAAGCTATTGTTACCGAAACAGAACCAGGCTCGACAGTAAACATGACTCACTCCAATATCTTGGGGGCTAAGGAGATTTTTAAAATTGGATACTGGAATGTAAGAACTATGTATCAAGACGGAAAATTGGAAGAAGTAATTAAAGAAATGGATAATTATAAGTTGGATATATTGGGTGTCAGCGAGTGTAGATGGACGGGGAAGGGCAAAAAATATATTTCAGAAGAAAAAAAAGCAAATTATATACTCTGGTAGTAATGATAATCGTCACACAGAGGGAGTAGCCATCTTAATGACACAGAAAGCAGCAGCATCGCTTATCAGCTGGGTACCTATCAATGAGAGGCTAATATTAGCTAGATTTCAGACACGATTTTTCAAGCTCTCAATTGTACAATGTTATGCACCAACTAACGACGCTCTTGATACCACAAAAGATGACTTCTATGAAGCACTTCTAAGTACCATCAACACAATACCCAAGCATGACATAATAGCAGTCATGGGTGATTTTAACGCCAAAGTAGGTGACAACAACGATGGAGTACAAAGATATCTCGGTACTCATGGCATAGGCTGTATGAATCAAAATGGCGAAAGACTTCTAGAACTTTGTGAAATATCAAACCTCGTTGTGGCAGACACCATCTTTCCACATAAGAATATCCACAAGATAACATGGAATTCACCTGATGGCAGAACTAAGAACCAGATAGATCACTTCTGCATAAGCGCTAAATTTCGCTCATCAGTTCAAGACGTCAGAGCATACAGAGGTGCAGAGATCGGAAGCGATCATAACCTCTGCATAGCTAAACTGAGAATTAAACTGAAGAAGTTATACCAACAGAATAAAAATAGAAGAATAGATGTACACAGACTGCAATCAAATGATATAAAGGAGGAATATAATGTCAAAATGAACAACTATTTCGATGCTTTAGGCAAAATTGACAACGATATCACCACCAAGACAATCGATACTAAATGGGAACAACTGAGAACAGCAATGACAGAAGCAGCAGTAGCGACCACCGGATACCTAGTACATAAAAAGAAAAAAATGGATGAGAGAAGATACTTGGGATAAAATACAAGAAAGGAAAACAGCAAAACTTAAACTACTAGCGGCAAGTACACATAATGCAGTTGAATCTTGCAAACTAACTTATAACTTGTTAAATAAAGAAGTGAAGACAAAAACTCGAAGAGATAAAAGACATTTCATCAATGAACTGGCCGTAGAAGCTGAAAATGCTGCAAGAACTGGTAATAGTAGGTGCCTTTATCAAATTACAAAACAACTATGTCACCAGCCTACTGCTATGGAAACACCTGTTAAAGGTAAATTAGGGAATTCAATACCAACAGAAAAAGAACAAATGAAGAGATGGGCTGAGCACTTCATGGAGGTGCTAAACAGACCACCACCAACAGTAACACCTGATTTTAATAATGAAACACCCACAACCACCTTGCCAATAACTTGCGATGAATTCACGCTGGACGAGATCAAACAAGCCGTTAAAAGATTTAAAAAATTTTAAAGCTGCTGGAGTTGACGAAATTTCAGGGGAAATGATTAAAGCAGTTAATGACAACAACCTCTTGAGAATTTTAGATATTATAAATGAAGTATGGAGAGAAGAACAACCACCACAACAATGGAAAGACAGTATTATTGTAAAGTTACCGAAGAAAGGTGATCTATCAGACTGTAATAACTGGCGTGGTATATCTCTATTATCAGTACCTGGAATATTATTATGTTGCATGATGTTAGAAAGACTTAAATTGCATGCTGACGAAAAGATCAGAGAAGAACAAGCGGGTTTCAGGCCGAAACGATCATGTATTGATCAAATATTCACACTAAGAACAATTATAGAAGAATCAGTGGAAAGGCAATCGCCACTTATTATCACCTTCGTCGATTTTCAAAAAGCCTTTGATAGTCTACACCGCCCATCATTGTGGAAGATACTTACAATCTATGGTTTTCCAACAAAATATGTGAATATAATCAAAGCGCTATATGACAATGCAAGATGTTGTGTTAGAACAAATAAAGGGAATACAGAATGGTTTACAGTAGAAACAGGGGTGAAACACGGCTGTATTATGTCACCACTACTTTTTGGAATAGCTATTGATTGGGTTATGAGAAACTATACCCACAATGAACCATTGGGTATAAAATGGACAAATGGAAAATTCCTGGGGGACCTGGATTTCGCAGATGATGTAGCATTCTTAAGTTCAACACCAAGACAATCCCAAGAAGCAATAAAATAATTTGTGTCATCTCTCGGTTAAAATAGGTCTCCAAATAAATGCCTCTAAAACTAAAGCTATGAACTTTTCTAACGAGACCTTTGATATCATCTTGAACGGGGAAAAACTACAGAAAGTTGAAAGTTTCAATTATTTAGGCAGTAAAATGACTCAGGATGGTGACACAACAAGAGAAATCCATACTAGAATTGCTTTGGCAGCTAGCGCCTTCAATAGATTATCTAACATTTGGAAATTACGATCATTGAATATACATACCAAGCTTCGTCTGTTTAATTCAAATGTTATCTCAGTGTTAACATACGGCTGTGAGAGTTGGAAAATAACAAAATCATTGGAGAACAAGCTGAATAAATTCGAGAACAAATGTCTTAGAAAACTCATGAACATCAGTTGGAAAGAATTCAAGACTAATCGACAAATAAGAGAAGACTCTAGGCAGAAATATGTCTCCGACTATATAAGGAAAAGACGATGGTCTTATATCGGTCATGTCCTACGAATGCAAAACAACAGAATACCACTACAGGCGCTCACTTGGGTTCCTGAGGGTAAGAGGAAAAAAGGAAGACCAAAAGAAACACTCAGAAGAACAATAATAAGAGAAGGAAGAACATTGGGCCTAAATAATGTGCAAGAGCTAAGAGGAGTGGCGTCACAACGAACAACCTGGAGAGCACTGGTTTCTGCCTTATGCGCCGTGTTTGGTGCTTAAAGAATTTATTATTATTATTATTACTAGTATCAGATTACTGTACTTGGTTTAGACTATGAACATACCATGTTTGTTTAATCTATTGTTTACTAGTATCAGATTACTGTACTTGGTTTAGACTATGAACATACCATGTTTGTTTAATCTATTGTTTACTAGTATCAGATTACTGTACTTGGTTTAGACTATGAACATACCATGTTTTTTAATCTATTGTTTACTAGTATCAGATTACTGTACTTGGTTTACACTATGAACATACCATGTTTTTTAATCTATTGTTTACTAGTATCAGATTACTGTACTTGGTTTACACTATGAACATACCATGTTTTTTTAATCTATTCTTTACTAGAATCAGATTACTGTACTTGGTTTACACTATGAACATACCATGTTTTTTTTTATCTATTGTTTACTAGTATCAGATTACTGTACTTGGTTTACACTATGAACATACCATGTTTTTTAATCTATTGTTTACTAGTATCAGATTACTGTACTTGGTTTAGACTATGAACATACCATGTTTGTTTAATCTATTGTTTACTAGTATCAGATTACTGTACTTGGTTTAGACTATGAACATACCATGTTTGTTTAATCTATTGTTTACTAGTATCAGATTACTGTACTTGGTTTAGACTATGAACATACCATGTTTTTTAAATCTATTGTTTACTAGTATCAGATTACTGTACTTGGTTTACACTATGAACATACCATGTTTTTTTAATCTATTCTTTACTAGAATCAGATTACTGTACTTGGTTTACACTATGAACATACCATGTTTTTTAATCTATTGTTTACTAGTATCAGATTACTGTACTTGGTTTAGACTATGAACATACCATGTTTGTTTAATCTATTGTTTACTAGTATCAGATTACTGTACTTGGTTTAGACTATGAACATACCATGTTTGTTTAATCTATTGTTTACTAGTATCAGATTACTGTACTTGGTTTAGACTATGAACATACCATGTTTGTTTAATCTATTGTTTACTAGTATCAGATTACTGTACTTGGTTTAGACTATGAACATACCATGTTTGTTTAATCTATTGTTTACTAGTATCAGATTACTGTACTTGGTTTAGACTATGAACATACCATGTTTGTTTAATCTATTGTTTACTAGTATCAGATTACTGTACTTGGTTTAGACTATGAACATACCATGTTTGTTTAATCTATTGTTTACTAGTATCAGATTACTGTACTTGGTTTAGACTATGAACATACCATGTTTGTTTAATCTATTGTTTACTAGTATCAGATTACTGTACTTGGTTTAGACTATGAACATACCATGTTTGTTTAATCTATTGTTTACTAGTATCAGATTATTGTACTTGGTTTTACTATGATCATACCATGTTTTTTTATGAAATTATTGTACTTCAGATTACTGTACTTGGTTTTAGACTATTTAGACTATGAACATACCATGTTTGTTTAATCTATTGTTTACTAGTATCAGATTACTGTACTTGGTTTAGACTATGAACATACCATGTTTGTTTAATCTATTGTTTACTAGTATCAGATTACTGTACTTGGTTTAGACTATGAACATACCATGTTTTTTAAATCTATTGTTTACTAGTATCAGATTACTGTACTTGGTTTACACTATTAACATACCATGTTTTTTAATCTATTGTTTACTAGTATCAGATTACTGTACTTGGTTTAGACTATGAACATACCGTGTTTTTTAATCTATTGTTTACTAGTATCAGATAACATTTTAGAACATGTAGACTTGTCATCTCAGTTTGTCGTTTTGAATCTTTTGGGAAAGTCAATTTTTTTTTATACAAAGGTGGCAAATATTGTTTATTGGGGTGGGGAAATGCGCTTTTTTATAAGTGCTTTATTTTAGTTATTTTATAGTAATGTTATATTCAAACATTTATATAATGACAGCAATTATGTTTTATTAATTTAGACAGTTTATATTTTATTACTGGCACCGTCCAGCTTCATCATCTATTTCATACCGTATTTTAAAATTAACTTTGAAACTGTATTAATTTGCAATAAATTATGACTTTCATCTAATGTGAGTGTCCCCAATATAACAAATGATTTAAATGTAATATTTTGTTTTAATCATCGACCAGTTTCAGATTCGATAAGCTGTTCTGCCCCCCCCCCCCCCCCCCCCCCCCCCTTTTTTTATTTTTGTGTCTAGTTTTTTTTAAATATTTTGACATATTTTATTCTTAAAGTTAAGTGTTCTGTGATTACTGGCCTGGCGTGTTAAGTGAAAATATCCAAGTATCTTACCGGAAGTGTATCATTCTGAACGGTATCCAGTGATAAATTAAGAAGTCTTTCAATCCTGGATAGCCCACCAAACATTCTCTCCATTTCGGTTCTCTGCTCAGTAAGTTGTCTGTCAAACATTGTCTGCATTTCAGTTCTCATCTCCGTAAGTTTTCTGTCAGTATCTTCAGAATTATTTTTTATTTGTGAGGCCATCTGCAGTAACTGATTCATGATCGATGCTGTAAATATTACGTTATAGATGATGAGAAATGTGTCACATTCATGATGGTTGCTGTAAATATTACGTTATAGATGATGCGACATGTGTCACATTCATGATCGTAGCTGTAAATATTTCGTTATAGATGATGCGAAATGTGTCACATTCATGATCGTAGCTGTAAATATTACATGTATGTGTAACGTATGTAAATAAGCATGATGACGAAGGTTGGCAAACAAACAAAAAATAACTGGTACAAGTCATGAGAACTAAAATTAAACATTAGTAAATGAAACACTTGTAGCCGCGTATACCGTGATTTCCTCGGATACAGACTATATCCCACTACAAAAAACAGAAGAGGCACAGATTAACATAAAAAAATAAATTCTTATGAGAAACAGAACATAGGAAGACGATGACATGCATTTTTTAATTGGGGTGAGCTTGGCTTCACGTGTCACAAAGTGGTCATGTGATCTCCCTGACCAATCAGGAGCTCAGCATCTTTCTACCGGCAGGAATGTAGAACAGACGCCATTCAGTGAGGAAGAGATAACGAACCCCAGCAGATGTGTTCAGTCTAGCGTTGTGAAATTCTTAGTTGAAGAGATCAACTTCACACTTATTTATCAAATGTGCATTCTAGGATGTTGTGTGATTTTGTGTTTTCGAACATTTGTAAGTATTGACTACAAATAATTACACTTGGTTAATAGATCACACAGCCATGGCTACAGCAGACTTAGGTTCGAAGACTCAATGAAAAAGAAACTTCAAAGCCTTGCTGAGAAAGAATGTCCCTTGAAACGGGAAAAACATTAAACCCATGGACAAAGGAAATATTTGTACTAATGGAATGATACCAGATGTTATACACAAAATTGTACATTGCTGTAAATATGCCATTTTCAGGGATTTTGTTGTATTTGACCAAGCTCGGTGTTTTTCATGAACAAAGGCTATTAAAAGTTATTCCTGTGAAAACCCATGCTGTTGATGAATCAAATACTTACAGTTGACTATCATGCAACTAAATCAATCTATCCTAAATTAATCAAACATTTGTACATCAGAAATAAAACACATCTGCCCTAACTAAAATACATCCTTGAGGATTGTCCCAGAACCTGGAAAACTCCTGTAAGACTGTAAGAGAGCAATCACTAACTCTAGCGGACAAGCTAGTATCTACATCTAACACTCTGTGCATAAACAGCAACCCGCAACTACCCTGCCCGACCACACACTCATTGATTATAAAAACGGATATCAGATACAAGGAAACTCTACTCATCGTGCGATTTAGGAACCCGTAACATGCCCACTTCTACTGGGGATCGAACCATGGACCACTGAGCTCAGAAACCAGTGCACTAACCATGGCACTACCCCGGCTCTTAAGTGATTTAAGGTGAAGAGATAGGATTAGACAGACCTCCAGGACGACAAACAGAGTCCACTGGGATGACAATAGACAATCTCTGAAGGACTAAGAACTAGATTGGATCCAGGCCATGGAGATGACAGCCGAAAGGTTCGTATAACGCTCTCTCTGACAAACCTCTCAACCCCGAGGGTAGAATAGGAACAAATAAGTAAGTAAGAGAAAGGAAAAGTGCCTCACAGTGAATGACATTAATGTCATTAATGGAAAGTTCGAATCCTATTTGGTTCCCCTCTATTTATCTAGCTCATGTATGGCTCCACGGATACCACTTGTGCCCGGCGGTGGCCACATCCCAAGCAACAGTCTTAATTGATTGGCTAAACTTTATTGGTGGGGCAGAAGTAATTCTACCTTAGGTAATGTACATCCCTAGAGCTCAAAAGATGAGACCATGTGTTAGGGTGAGGAATCTGAAAAGATCAACGGTTCACCGAGCAAAAAGCAAAGTTTGGGGCATAAGGGGCATACAAAAAGATAACCGCGTAAAAGACTGTGGCTTATCATATAAATATAGTCAAGAATACAATGGGATAACAAGGAAACAAGAAAAGGACAGCTATATATAGAACGTTTGGTCCCCTGTGAAGGAATTTACTGAACATAACAACAGGAATGAAGCAATTTATCTAATGTATAGCAGACATTAATGACGAGTACTCTCTAAATTCTGTTGAAAGGGAGCATTCTTAGAAAGGCCGTGTACAAACTTGTTGGAGTAGCCTACAAATAGGCACATGAAATGTCAGGACGGTAAATGGAACGGAATTACTGACCAATTTCATTTTAAAAGCATCCAATATGAAATTAGACATACTAGGAGTGGCTTAAACACAATAGACAGATGCGCGCTAAGAGAGAAAAATACACACTTATACACTCAGGGCAGAAAAAAAACACTAAAGGGAAGTAGGAATACGGATAAAATAGAACTCGGAAAAAAAATATGTATGTAGACGATGAACTCAAAGGGAGCCGCGCTTGTGTAATGGCTATGGCGTTGTACTGGCGACCAGGTTTTCATGGTTCAAACCCAGGCGTTTGGGTTTGAAGGAATGTTTACGACCGGAAATTTGACTGAATAACCTGAACAGCTCCTGCACATAAATCCCGTGTGGATGGGAAGGAGCGAGGCTCCTGACCGGGTTGGAAGGAAAGTCCACTGACCCCCCCAGCCTCGCAATGACGTGTCATTGGGCCAAAAGAGCTGGAAAGCTAGAGTGCCGCTGGTTAGAGAAAAAAAAATGAACACAAAATACTAGACTGATGTTACTGACAATGATAACAAAACAAATTGACATAGCAATTTTACAAACAAAAGCACTAACAAAAGTACACAGCAAGAAAGAAATAGAGGAGTACTGTAAAGAGAAGTGAAACAACCAATTATAAAACACTAGCTGTAAGTACCCGGCGTTGCCCGGATTTTCCTAGTTACTGCTTAGGAAACTTATAAAATGTCAAAATCAAACTATAATATTTTGATATTCGAGTGTAATTGAATTTTCATTTAAGTTAATGACTACAGCTTTAAGTGGCTATCCTCTTGCCTTGTTTACAGTAATTGCAGATATAATCCGCACAAAATACTTTTATTCCTTATTGTTCCACTAGAAGAGTGATTTCCTTTTTGCTTTTCAATTTGCTTCCGAATTTTTCCAAAATACTTTTATTTCTTATGATGGAATCGCAAAAGCAATTTTATTCTGCTTCCGAGTTGTAGCAAGAAGCACATTAATAAGACATATTTTCCTTTTCCGACATGGCGCACCAAAAACGAATAGTCCAACTCATCCTTTTTTAACGTTCTTAATACTGTTTTTCGTAGCACGTTCTTTTCAAACTAATATACATTATTGTTTTTTTAGAAAAACATGATTATTATTTTATGTCATACATACTTCAAATATAAAAAGCATAGTCATTGTGTTGAGCTGCATTTTTTAAATATTCAGCTTAGGCATACGGATAACGCCTGTTATAGTAGGACACATCGCTAAATAAAGAAGATCTTTCGTTCTGGTGTTTTGTTTAGCTTTGAGCTTAATTTTTCTTTTCTTTTTTTCTTAAATGACCAAAAATTTAAAAAAATGAAACTTAAATGTTGCCTTATTTTGGCGAGGGGCACATTGTTTAAGATTGGCACATGCCCAATTATAGAATACCCTTAGGTCCAGCAATGTGATACAGACCTTTTGGTTAATAAAAGATCTTGCGGTCTGATTCAGTTATGGAGATTTAAAAAAAAAAAATTCTGCCTCGTTTTGGCGACGCGCGTCCCGTTCAACCCAGCCATTTATATTATTAGGGGGCATGTTCAAATATAAAAGTTTTTTTTTTTTCCTCGCTTGAGGTCGCATATTTTGTCATCGCATGAGGTCGCATTGTCCCCGCCCAAACCCGGCCCCGGTCAAGACCACATGTCCCAACACAAGAAGACCCAGTGACAAAATGTGTCACCTAGTGATCCTCTGTGTTCTCACACAAGGGACCTAATGACACATGAATGTCACTGTACCGGTCCCTGTGTCTAGACTTTCTTTTTTTTTTTCCTTCGCTTGAGGTCGCATATTTTTTTCCTCGCATGAGGTCGCATTATCCCCGCCCAAACCCGGCTCTGGTCAAGACCACATGTCCCAACACAAGAAGACCCAATGACAAACTGTGTCACAGTAGTGATCCTCTATGTTCTCACACAAGGGACCTAATGACACATGAATGTCATTGTACCGGTCCTTGTGTCTAGACACATGATCCTAGCCAAAGGCCAGATATTAGGCCGTGGGATTTTTACAGCATTATTCATGCTGAGTTTTCGTTCAAATATAAAAGACCTTTAGGTCTGGATAATTAGTTATGTGTTGGTTATGACGATTTTATCTTTGATAAAGTATGTAATATTTGCTAAATAAACAGAAACTGCTTGATAAAATGTAACTCAATTTGATATAAACAGTAATAATAACCTAAATACTACAAATAAATAATATTTTACTGTATTTTTGCATAAAGCAATTAGTGTCTATTTAAATAATTTAAATTATAATGTAAAATAAAGAAATGTGACGTTGTAAATAACAACGTTTAATAATAATTTTACTGTTTGGATTGCCTCCCATGATTCATAATTTTGATTGTTTCCCTTGATCAGTTAAACCCAGTATTACGCATAGAAAAATAAAGCACACAACGTGGTGAGTCTTACTTTTATTCGGATACCGATCCACATTGTATAGTAATTGCTTTTTTAAAAAAAATGTTCCTTTAATTTTAAAGTGTATGGTTAATAGTTTTGAACTATGTTGTAAAATAGGGAAACGTATGGCAGTTGTCACAAAAACAGAACAATAGTTGTTACATTTGTATTACTTCCCTTGATCACTCATGAACTAATATTTAATGATTATAGCCCCTGATCTGTTTACATTTGTTACGAAAAATTGTAATTACTCATAATGTCATAATTGCAATACTAAATTATAAAATAACTGCATGGCGTACTCCGGCGGTACCTAAAGAGAGTCTCTGCCAAAATTCATCAAGAAATAATAAGGCATGGGGATTTGTATTAAGAACATAGAAACATACTTTGCCTTTTATTTATATAGATAAACGTCTTATCGAGGTCAAAAATAAGCACGCATTTACTAACAAAGCGCATTGGACAGTCCAGAAGATAAAACCCAGAAGCAAAAGTAGCAAAAACAGTTAATGGTTCTGGTCAAGTAGTATGTACCTTCTACTGAATGTATCGATGCATAAGTTGGCGGTTGTATCTATACCAAAGCTCTCCACGGACATCTATCATATCTATTGTTATGTTTACCATGTCTGCTGATTGTGCATTGTGTTTCACATTTAATGCCGTCCTCTATTTCTGTTCTGAGAATATTTAAGCCTTCATTAGAGTATGGGGATAGTGTGTTACATATTTTGCCCACCTCGTTGATGCGTCCTTCTCTTCAAGTAAGATTATACCATTCTTTTTTTTTATACAGCCTCCTTCTTGGGCAATCCTTCACTTAGCTGACATTGTCTTTATTTTTTTCATGCATATCTCTCGACATATTCTTAATTTCCATGTCTTTTATTCCTCTTTTCATTTTGTTTCTATCTATTGTTAATTTGCCTGTCAAAACACGGTAGATATTTTTGTTTATTGTTTTATGTTCTGGACAGCTGTTTTCTCTCCTTTTTCCCTTTTAATCAAGATGTCGCCTGCCATTCAAATGTGATTTCTCTTAAAATTCTTTCTAGGTAAATTGTTATTTGCTGTCTGTATGCTAATTTTTAGACATTCTCATATTGTGGTAACGTTTTCTCATCAGTTCTGCTGTCAATGGATATCCTGGCAGAAATAAAGAAATTATTAAATTAGTCAAGGCTTGCCCAAGGAGGAGACTGTATCAAGAAAAGGAATGGTATAATATTACTAATTTGAAGAACAGTGCTGAAGAAAGAAAGTTGTAGAAAGACATGATCATCAACACCATCTACAATGGTATGTGAAGAAGAATGGAGACGAGGGAAATGCACCAAAGAAGAAATAACTGTAATGGTATTAAAGAACTGAAGTAGAAAAGCCACAACAACGATGCTTTGGCCATGTCTGCAGAATGGGAGAAGATCGGCTGCCACAACAAGAATGGGAAGCTAAGGGCCAGGGATCTAGACCTGTGGGACACAGAGTTCGCTGGGAGGACAATATTAGACAATCTCTGAACAACCGACGACTAGATTGGACTCAGACCAGAGGAATACAGCAGATAGGATAGCATGGCTGTCTCTCTCTCTCTCTCTCTCTCTCTCTCTCTCTCTATCTATCTATCTATCTATCTATCTATCTATCTATCTGGCATACCTCTACACTCCAGGGTAGAAGAGGAACGACTAAGTAGGTAAGTAATTAAGAATAAAAGAAAATGTATTTAGTCGTGGTCGAAGACAAAAAGAAATTTATTTGCGTGAGAAAAAATCAAAGAACTTACTGATGTGAACAGAATAGACAAAACACTCGAATGTAGAAGATCAAAACTTTTTGGAAATAAAAACAAAATTCTGAACGCACATGATTACAAAACCGCAGGCTCACTAGATGTTTATAAAGTATCCTATTTTTTATATTTTATTTAATAGCATATATTGTGAAATAGTGAAAAGAACTGGATAATTGAATGATGAGGGAATGTTAATCAGAGAGGCAGGAAATAATTCTGGAGTTGGGGTTTCTCCTGGAACAATTGAGGAGTAAACGTTCGTATGTTCTTGTGGGAGCTAGACAAAAAAAGACAACTATTAACATAAGTCAAGTATCTATCCAAGCTGTCTCTTCATGATCATCATTACATGTACTGTCCAGATTTGTCTTTAACCTTATTACATCATCTACATCTGCACCTGGAGCCACGGTAGCGTAGTGGTTAATGCACTGGCGTCCTAGCTTGGTGGTCCATGGTTCGATCTCAAGTTGAGGTTGGATTTTTCAGACCGCTAACGGCTCCCGTGTCGACCCAGCCTTATAAATTGAGTACCAGAACAACTCTGGGAAGGTTAAGGCAGCCGGCGTGTTGATGTCCACGTCACCCCTAGTGTGCCGACGGACAAGAAAATATGGGCCTAACAGCGTATTCCCAACAATCCTCAATGGGCGTGTAACGGGATACTTTACCTCCTTTATCTTACATCTTCACCTCTTCACAAGCAATTTAACTATCTTGACCGTCATCGTCTTCCTAGCTAAGTCACAACATTTAGCCCAAGTGTCACCATAGTTTACGTTTACACAAAGTATATCAGTTAGCTTATTAAAGATAATTTGTTCGTCTAAGCCAGGGTTCCTTAACTTTGTGTATACCATGGACTCACTGTCTGTATGATGATGGCCATGGACCCATTTGATTGTCCGATGGTGGCTTGAAAAAAAGGAAAGTAAAAGCAGAATTACAATTTTGACATTAACAATTTTAAGTTATGTACTCCAAGCCTCTAAAATCCATTCATTTACCTCCAAGTGGTACATAGACCCTGGATAAGAAACCCTGGTCTAAAGGGCCAGGGGAGGCAGACACTTGAACACGTGCTCTCAGCGTGTAAGGTGTCATTAGGGCAAGGGCGATACACTTGGCGCCATAACAAAGTGCTAAATGAGCTTGCTGCGACAATAGATCTGGCAAGAATGAGGCGAATAGCAAAGTCCGGCCAGACACCGCAAACACATACTTTCTGAGGGCAGGAAAGTCAGCACACCCCAAACCGAATAAACCTGGTAGCAGTTTACCATCTCTTCTTGATTGTGCAAATGATTGGGAGATGGCGGTAGACCTACCTGGACGAGGGGCATATCCAGAGAGTATCCGAAAATCGTTGAGAATATAGTGCTTCATTCTTTTCAGGTCCTATGATTGAACATGATCGTGCATTTGTAATCCAGGTTTGAGATTCGTTATAAGCGGCCAAGTATAGTGATCTGGCCGCGGATCTGAGACACGACAATAGTCATGGCTGTTGAAGGGGGCGCAAGAGTCGTGACTGCATCTCTGTATGATCATCTGTTGGGGCTGAGGGCTCCGCTCGAGAACAACATGAAAAGGCTTAGTGAAACTGCGCAAAGTTCAGCTCACACAGAAATGATCCATACAGACAGTCGGTTTTAGCCTATGAACGGGCTGCGACTCAATGACAAGATCTGGGTGTCAGTATCAGTGGGGGACGCGCAGTGGCGACTCGTTGACTTCAGTGGTGTCTCAGTTTGCGACGGAACGAACGGAATAATTTGTCTTCTCTTTGTTACTTTCACATGTACTTTGGAATTTAAAGTTCCATAAGTGAAATGGATCTCGATGAGCAGGAAGCTATGGGACAGACCCAACTTAGAGTGTAAAGGAGTATATGAAACACTTGTACTTTGTGATGGACATTGCTTCCTGGTATCGTGTGTTTCCTATCATCTTATCTTATCTTTAAAAACGTCTTTCAATGCCCTCATTTACGACCCGAGGAAATAAGGTTATCAGTTTTTTGGTTGATGCTAATCAAACATGTGAAGGCGTCCATGTTTGATTAATATAAACAGTACGACAATAACCATTGCTGTCATCTAGACAGTCCTGACACAAAGTTCAGACAAGAAATGATCCACACAGGCAGTCGGTTTTAGCCATGAAACTCAATGCTAGATCTGCGTGGTATCTAGACACGCTACCAGTGGCGTTTATAAATACTTTGCTTTGTTCATGGTCAATTTACAGACACAGATGTGTTAATGGTCTGTGTGACGTTAAAAATGGTAGCCCAATAACTGGAAATAAATATACATAGTTACATTGAAAGTAAACACCATCTAGAGTCCTGACCATAGACAAGTGCAGCGCTGAGGATATGATAAATAAACAATTTGGAGAGTTTAATGTTGCTCAGATTCTATAAATATACATAGTTATAAAATATGAACTATTTCTACATTCTATTTGTATTACACAACGTTTTGTTTCTCTTCCTTTCCAACTGTCTCTCTCTCTCTCTCTCTCTGTGTCTCTCTCTGTCTCTCTCTGTCTCTCTCTCCCTCTCTCTTGCTTTCTCTCTTCTTTTACTCTTCTGATCATAACACTTTTTTGTATTCAGTTGTTGCGGTAATTACCGTTTTCATAAATCACACCCGCTTGAGGATTATCGTCTGTTTAACTAAATGGTTATGGTGATTTTCACCTACATTAGTACATGGTCTTTATTTACCATCTCCTAGACTGCTCCTTGGCATTGTGTTTCACATTTATTGCCTTCCTCTATTTTTGATCTGAGAAAATGTAACCCTTCATTAGAGTGTGGTTATAGTGTATTACCTATGTTACACATTTTGCCCATCTCTTTGATATGTCCTTCTCTTCAAGTAAGATAATACCATTCGTTAACAATCACTGTTACATGATAAGATTGCTAGCCTCATGCACAACACCATACTAGTCTCATGGGACGAAATGCATGAGAATGTTTGTGTATGTGTGTAATAGTGGGATGTTTCAGTTGGCACAAAAGATATGGCTGTTCGGCGAGTGAAAGTATGATTTTGCTCGTTGTTTGATTATTATTATTTTAACAAGTCAGTGCTTTATTTCCGTTTTAGGTTGATAATGAGCACTGGCTGGGTGTTTGTTTGCTCGTTTGTTTTTATGCTTGCAGTTAATTGACTTGGTTGCAAACCTTTATTAAATACAAGCCCTGCCTTAACATTCAAGAGTTGTATTATTGTAAGTGCCTGGTGCGATTGTGAATTGCCCGTAAGTTTGACGTATATCATATATCTCAACATATATCTTCGCCCACTCTATCACACTCACAAATAGACACACACACGCACACACGCAGACACATATATATACATGTTTATATATATATATATATATATATATATATATATATATATATATATATATATATATATATATATATATATATATATATATATATATATATATATATATATATATATATATATATATATATATATTTATCTATATATATATATATACATGTTTATATATATATATATAACTTTATTATTAGTAGACCCGGCTCAGAATTAGAGCATTTTACTATCACAAAAAAACCCTACCATAAAATGATAATAAAGTCATACCTAGAATTCAACACACCAACACTTCCAAACTTAACAGTTAACTACACTTATAAGGCAAGCAATAGTAAACTTAACCCTGAGTAGTTTCATGGTTTCTGACAAGAGGAAGGAAGAATTACTACAACACCCTTATGCATGTCGTACCAGGCAAATATTATGAGGATGGGCTTGAGGCTGCCAACCTCATCATGTTAAACACATTGACTGTGAAACGTCCATTAAAAGAACATGTGATTGATAGGTACAGTCCCTTCCACGTGAACCAGCAGCAGTGTTGAACCCATGCTCCGTAAACATCGTAAAAGAAAACAATAACAATTATGATGAAAAATAAATTGATCGTTAAGAACAAAAGTGATGATAGTAAACTTGAGAACCCGATGAGTTAGACGATTGACGTCATTATAACATCTATGAAGTAGAATAATACAATATAAACAATCTACCAACAAATGCCACATTTATCACTACCTGAAAATCTTACTTTACATGAAAATTAATCTAGCCCAAATAAAGACCACCCAAGTGTGGCTGGAAGGTGTGTGCGTCAAGAGAATACGGTTAATAGTTAATTTTTTAAAAAAACCAAGTAAACAAAATTTGTTGGTGACATAAAAATAGTTTACCTTGGCTGTTAAAGACAAATGTCACTAGTAGACATACAATCAGACGTCCAGCTTTGAGTGACATAATTGTGTCAGATGTCTTGAGAAAATACATGAGAACTGTGGTGATGTCTTTGTTGGGTAACCTTCAGTCCAAATATTGTTCGTTGTTACTGTTATATAATATAACTGACATCGCTTTTATCATATTATGTTCCCTA
Source organism: Oreohelix idahoensis (assembly GCA_024509875.1). Classification (NCBI taxonomy): domain Eukaryota; kingdom Metazoa; phylum Mollusca; class Gastropoda; order Stylommatophora; family Oreohelicidae; genus Oreohelix; species Oreohelix idahoensis. The sequence goes on from JAMPIV010002484.1 coordinate 304,942, forward strand.
AATAAAGGAATTTGTACAATGGGAAATAATCCTTATCTGTAAGTGAAAAACAGCGAACGGTTCAAGTCTATTATGTGAGACCACATTGATCTTATCTGTCGTTCGTTTGTTTTTTAGTTTTTATTTTAATTTAGTATTTAAACACGTATTTGACTTGTCCATAGTTTCTTGAAGTTTTTTGGTAAACAGTCCCATGCCCAACCTTTCTTAGTCGTTTTTTTACGAGATGCATGGTAGGGTAAAGTGTTCATATTCTTTGCAGTGGAATCTGACTAAGCTGCTTGATGATCTGGATTTTCAGATGACTTGGCTGTTTGTCCCATAAGCATAATCAGATGCAAGAGAAAATAAAAATTCTCGATGAGAGGTCACAACAAGTGGGCTTAAAAATACACAGGGAAAAGACAAAGATTATGTGAACAAATGCAAGAAATGATAACAAGGTTGAACTTGAAAAAACACCTCATCTTCATCCTTAAGTGGTGTTTCTTCAAGTTGAACAAAGACAACAACCAAAAAGTTACAAACTTTCATAAACGGATGCTTGCGAAGAATAGAAGAACTGAAATGGTATGACAAAGTCACAAATGTGGAACTGATGACAAGAACCAGACAAGTGCCAGTGGATCAAGAGATGAGAAGAAGACGATGGAGATGGATAAGTCACACATTGAGGAAACCTGTTGATAGGACGCACGCTGAGGAAACCGGTTGATAGGACACACATTGAAGAAACCTGTTGGTAGGACACACATTGAAGAAACCTGTTGATAGGACGCACATTGAGGAAACCTGTAGATAGGACACACATTGATGAAACCTGTTGATATGACACACATTGAAGAAACCTGTTGATAGGACACACATTGAGGAAACCTGTTGATAGGACACACATTGAAGAAACCTGTTGATAGGACACACATTGAGGAAACCTGTTGATAGGACACACATTGATGAAACCTGTTGATAGGACACACATTGATGAAACCTGTTGATAGGACACACATTGATGAAACCTGTTGATAGGACACACATTGTGAAGACCTGTTGATAGGACACACATTGATGAAACCTGTTGATAGGACACACATTGAGGAAACCTGTAGATAGGACGCTCATTGAGGAAACCTGTTGATAGGACACACATTGAGGAAACATGTTATAGAACACACATTGAGGAAACCTGTTGATAGGACACGCATTGAGGAAACCTGTTGATAGGACACACATTGAGGAAACCTGTTGATAGCATTACTAGGCAGTCCTTGTTCTGGAATCCACAGGGAACGAGAGGTAGAGGTATACCAAAAAACACATGGAGAAGAGAACTGGATACATAAGTGGAAATGATGAGGAAAACATGGAAAGAACTTGAGCGGATGGCACGTGACAGGAAGACTTGGCATGTGTTTGTTGAAGGCCTATGCTCCTTGAGGAGCTAAAGCGTATTGATTGGTTGATTTTAAACACGAGTTTCTGCACGTTTGTTTGTTTTACACGTAGCGAGAATGAGAAAAATGGATACATAAGATACAGGGACAGATCTAATGAGACCTGGTGATAGTTATGGTGGCATGTCACACAAGTACGTGTACGGTTATGTTCTGTATCTTCACATGACATAGGTCACGATGTTATTAGACCTATCAGTCTTGGTGTGCGGACAATTAGTGTTGAAGCTTTGATATATTTTATATGCATAAATAAAACACACATTCATACTTACACATAGCTAAACACACACTCGTACATATACACCGTTGGGAGCTGCTTCATGGAGTGTATGTGCCCCCAGAGCAGCTCCCTATAATGTATTTATCTCCGTGTATTTGTGAATGTGTTCATTAATGCATTTGGGCCGTCTGGACAGTCTTGCCGGTTTTGATAATTAACGCTGGTCTTGTGTCGAATGTTGGGGTTTCTCGTGCAAGCGGCGTGTACTCAATTCAGATCCATAATCAACAAGCAGTTTCCTACCAGCCACTCAACATACACAGTACATACATAATGCACTACCATTTACTAACTGTATACACAGACAAACATAATACAAACATGCACACTTGTGTGGTTGATTATTAATAGTCAAAGAGAGGTAACCGAGTTTCATTTAAGAATAATAATAAATGAGTAGTCGGGGATTTGCATATTTAATAGGGAGGTGCCACGAGATATCACGTGGTACAAGTTTGGGTAAATCTATAAATAACGGTGGACTACATGCCTCTCTCCTTCACGTAATGTGCCCGTTTAGACCGCTCCACAGTGGTGCTCAGCAACGTTACTGACTGATAGTAGATGTCAAGTCCGTGAGACTACCATGTTACAGTGACAGCAAGATGGATGATGCCACGAGAATTGTAAGGTTATCAGCTTTATACAGAAAGTAACGTTGGTGTGCCAAAATGCATAGATACACATGTGTAGCCACGCAGAGAAACCCGTTAAACCCTGAACAGACGAGGCCACGTACAGTCGGTCCGAGGAAGTTTAATTTAAAATGCCAGCGAATACTCAGGAAAAATAACGTAACCTGGAAGTGTCCAGTACATTCCAACATAACCTGAAATCAGATGTATGAATCAAGAATTAAAGATGTCTAGTATAATGTAGCAGTGTGAAAAAAATTTTAAAAAGTTCCATGACTGTCACATAATTTGTATTTTCCCTTTCTCATTCTCTCTCTCTCTCTCTCTCTCTCTCTCTCTCTCTCTCTCTCTCTCTCTCTCTCTCTCTCTCTCTCTCTCTCTCTCTCTCTCTCTCTCTCTCTCTCTTTCTCTCTCTCGCCCACTATGTATTTTTGACTTTATTTTTCCGCGCACAAAATTGTGCCGCGCCGCCCCTTTGAATTGTTGACCTATGTTAATACTGCTATCGTATCACTTCAAGGCTAATTGACCATCCGTAAGGATTCATTGTAATTGCTTAAGTTGTTGAACCAGACTGACTTCATACGGTAAACGTGAAAGTAATTCTTGACTTACTACGTAATTCTATTCCACCAGACAAGCATGTCCTCCTGGGGGCATTGTTCGCTACAAACGCGTTCAGACACTTTGGGGGAGAATACAAAAGGAAGGCAAACTGTTGTTTGTTGAAAATGTATGTGTACAGCGATGTTGCTGCTTATCCTTCTGGGACCCGGCCTGTGAAGATACTCGCAATTGACCACAGGAGCGGTTACCCGAGGACTCGCGTTTTTGGGACGTGCCCTCGCCACAGAAATTGTAGATCGACGGGGCACTCAGCACCGAACAGAAACACTTCGTTAGTCTGACAGCTAAGCCAAACTTATCAGACCAGAATCAAATGACCACTTTAATAATATTTTTCCAGAGAAGGTTCAGTGAAGAAACTAATATTAACTCATCAATCCTTTATTTATTTTTACTCTGTTAAATGATAATTGATCATTAAATTTGTTGTATGTTTTTTTACAAATTCTAAGTTGATTTAATTATTTAAAAGAGAAGTCCACACGTATGAATCAGTGTTTTCCACAGATAAACGAGCTAATAAAGTAGCATTTTACTATTAAATCAGTTTGGGGCTTGAACGAGCTAAATAAAATACAAAAAATTATCTCTTCACAAAATTCGGCAGGCAGACAAAAAGTTAACTTTGATATGACACATTCTGCCTTGTTCTTGACTTCTGAATATCTTATTTTCTCCGTCAAGATAGAAACATCATCATCTTTCTATTTACCAATATGCCAAGAGTAATCTTGAGTGAAGGTAGACACCTTCTAAGACCCACATTAGATAATCTTCAGTTTCGGGCATTGTTGGACCACTACTGCAAAGCAAGGGCGGTATCCCGTGACAACGACCAACGAGAACACCAAGATCTATGAGATTATTGTTACGAGCAGGAGGGGATATGCCATGCAGATTTCATGTTGACATTTATTGAGAGCTAGAGAGAAGACGAGACGATGAGATGAGATTTCTTTTGTAACCAGCCTATTTATTGAAATCTCTAGTTTGATGCGGGTACATAGCTCCCCTTGCTGCAAGTGTTGAATATTACGAGTATAATTATTTGGCAACTTGCAAGTCTTGATACGTAACCCTGGCCTGGTGACTATAACTTGTTCTCTGTATCTGCGTCTCTCTCTCTCTCTCTCTTTCTCTCTCTCTCTCTCTCTTTCTTTCTTTCTGATACGTTGCAAACCTGGTACTAACTGTGGAAGCTCATTACTTGTATTAATGTGACCGATCTTTTCTTTTAAAAAAGTTTACAAAGCTCAAATACAGTTCTTTCTCCTGCATAAATACATCGATAACAACGCAGTTACAAAAAGGGCAAAAATTACTTGCCGACATTTGTTGACATGTTGTTGTCGTATCTACCCTAGTGTAAAGTTTGTTCGGTGTAACAAACTATCAGCATGAACAAATACCATGGAGCTGAGCCATGACTGGTTCGTTTACAGCAAACGTCATAGCTGGGGGTAGGTGCAGGAGGTGGCTGCCTCAATGTATGATGTACTTAAAGAATTGTTCCTGAAAGGAGAAGTCAATGATAAGGATCATTTTAAACGCCCATTGATGCATATTGGGAATATGGTGTTAAGCTCATATTTTCTAGACCATTAGCACACTAGGGGTGGTGTGGTCAGCATCGCGCCGGCCCCCTTAACCTTCCCAGAGTTACACTGGTACCCAATTCATGAGGCTTGGTCGACCCCCGGAGCCGTTTGCGCTCTAAAAATTCCCACCTCAACCTGGGATTGAAACATGGACCACCGAGCAAGGAAACAAGTGCACTAACCACTGAGTTACCGTAGCTCAGTCAAGATTAACGCCACTTAAAAATATAAGCTAAACTGCAGAAAAGCCATCATCCTGTGTGTGGCCATCATGTTGTGTGTGGCCATCATGCTGTATGTGGCCATCATGTTGTGTGTGGCCATCATGTTGTGTGTGGCCATCATGTTGTGTGTGTGGCCATCATGTTGTGTGTGGCCATCATGTTGTGTGTGTGGCAATCATGTTGTGTGTGTGGCCATCATGTTGTGTGTGGCCATCATGCTGTGTGTGACCATCATGTTGTGTGTGTAGCCATCATGCTGTGTGTGGCCATCATGTTGTGTGTGGCCATCATGTTGTGTGTGTGGCCATCATGTTGTGTGTGGCCATCATGTTGTGTGTGTAGCCATCATGCTGTGTGTGGCCATCATGTTGTGTGTGTGGCCATCATGTTGTGTGTGGCCATCATGTTGTGTGTGTGGCCATCATGTTGTGTGTGGCCATCATGTTGTGTGTGTAGCCATCATGCTGTGTGTGGAACAATCGCAGCGTGCTATAAAACTATGTGCATGGAGTTTAATGACGTCAACATATTTACTTTCACAACTGCCTACGGTTGGTAGAATCGATAAAGATAGTAGAAAATATGAAACTAAAACTCAGGTAAAGTGGATTCAATTACTAACGCATACTCAAACAAAATCAACATTAGACTGGCATTTAGGAGTTGTAACTCAAATGGGCCTATCCTTCTAGTCATCATCGTATGTCTGCTACACAAGGAGCATTGACATTCAACAAACTTATACCTAGTCTTCCTTGCCTTGTGACGTCAGCTCAAGGTCTTGCCACATCTTCTTTATTTTCATCATGTCTGTCTTCAGTTGTCTTCGTGTGCTTCTTGGTATCCTTCTATCTTTCTACATAACAAGGACTGCCTGGTAATGCTATCAACAGGTTTCCTCAATGTGTGTCCTATCCATCTCCAGTGTCTTCTTCTAATCTCTTGTTCTACTGGCACTTGTCTGGTTCTTATCACCAGTTCCATATTTATAACGTTGTCATTCCAATTCAATCCTTCTATTCTACGCAAGCATCCATTCTGTAGCTTTAAATTTATAGTTCCATATTTTGCATTTTAGTAACATGTGAAAATTGCTAGTGCATGTCCAAGACATAAGAGGCTGGCAACCTCAGCATATAGAATTGTGATTTCATGAACCACCAGTGCAAGAGCTGGTTACTGCTTTATGCAGGTTTCTCATAGAGAACCAAAAGCAGATGTAATCCCAAGTTCCAGATGGAGCAGGAAGTGGATGCTGATACAACTAAGAAAAGATGGAACACGCCGACATAACCCACGAGATGCGACAGAAGAAACTAGAAAATGAAGGAAAGAGAACAGAATCTAGCTCTAGTGCTAGCGGCTCGGGAAGTTCCCGAGACAGCGATGGGGGAAACACCTCTCATGCAGCAGTGCTTAGTGCGGCTCCCTTCTAACTAGATGTTTATTTAGAGGCTTCTGAAGAAATATACATCTATCTCTCTAGATTTGAATCATTAGTATCTACCTATTGCATTGAGAGGAAGAAATACAACACGGCGCTATCCCAGAGTCTGAGGTGATCATCCTTTAAAGTTTTTTTTCTAAAGATGCCCACAGAACAGCAAAACAACAAAGACATCTTGGAGAAGTCTTTGTTGCAGCGCTTTCAGTTTAACACAGATACTTTTTGTAGCAAGTTCTAAGGCTAAGAGGCAGAAGGACAAATCATTTCGGCAATTTGCTACCAGGCTAGAAACATACATCGAGAAGTGGGGATCCCTCAGCACATTCAATGAATCTTATGAAGGGCTGCAAGAGATGATCATCGTGGAGCAGTTTAAGGATTCGCTCGCTATTAGAGTGTTACAGTACGGCCACACTAACGCATGTTTACACGTTAGTATTATAAATAAAGTCTAAACAGACCGGAATACTTTAGTAAGACTAGCAAGTATAGCACTGGTCAAAGAAAGATAACCCTTAGAAATTAATAGTAAGATAACTCTTAGAAATTAATAGTTAGCTCCCCTTAATCAATAGGCAAAGAGCTAGGCTTTGTTGACACTTGAGTGTGCGTAGGAAAGCCTCGCACGGGCTTCAGTGTTTTTAAGCACAGTCGAGAACTGGTTTTCAAGCGGGACACATCAGACTTGCAGATCGGTGAGTTTTCCTTCTTAAAAGTTGAGAACTATCCCTTTCTGCAAGTGTAACCTTTTCACACGACTAAGTCAAGATATTATGTTGGAAGAATTGTATAAGGTTTGTACATCTCGATCGCTTTTATGACATTATGTTAACCTTTAACTATGAAGTTTATAGTGAGGTATCAGTAGAAGCCGCCATTGTTTACAAATGTCATTGGACAGTATTTCATTGAGGCTGTCGTTTTAAAAGGAACAATGCTCTTTTTGATTGTGAACGATCTGACCGTCAGTAGTCAGGATATTGAGATGTATTTATCTAGAACATATTATGCAGGAGGCTCTCTACGATTATAAATCAACCATATCGATTGGAGGCCGACCTCTGTGCAACCTACGTTTTGCTGATGATATTGATCTGATAGCTGGATCAGAATCAGAACTTCAAGACCTTACCTCTAGACTGGAGAACGTAACAAGAACGTATGGGATGGAAATTAATATAGAAAAAAGCAAGATATTGGTGAATAGCCATAAGAAACATGTTCCGACCAACATTACGTTAAATGGGCAAACGTTAGAAGAAGTTAACACCTTTAAATATCTCGGGTCCACTATATGTAGTGATGAAAGATCAAGTAAAGAAATCAAGACAAGACTTGAGATGGCCTCAGCTGCCATGACAAAGTTGAATGTGATCTGGAAAAGTAACATCAGTTTTCCTGTGAAGATCAAATTATACAAATCACTTGTATTATCTATTCTCTTGTATGGGTGTGAGAGCTGGACACTCACTGCAGATACGGAGCGAAGGATTCAGGCTTTCGAGCATAAATGTTATAGAAGAATTTTGCGCATTTGCTATAAAGAGCACAAAACAAATGTCTATGTTAGAGAGAAGATAAACACCTATGCAGGCCACCAAGAACCACTTTTGTCAATAGTGAAACATCGAAAGCTTGCCTGGTTTGGGCAAGTAACTCGTCATGACTCCCTTTCGAAAACGATCCTTCAGGGGACAGTCGAAGGTAAACGGAGAAGAGGAAGGCAAAGAAAATCCTGGGCTGATAACATCAAAGAATGGGCAGGACACGGTTTTTTCCACACTTGTACGCATTGCTGAGGATAGAGAGCAGTGGAGGACCCTGTCTGCTGATGCTTCCACCATGGCACCCCTACGACCCATGACGGGTTACGGGCTGAGATGATGATGATAGTCCAGTTGGACTTATAAATAAAACTGATTGTTTATAAAACAAGTGAGTCATTTGGTTAAGCATGTCGTAGTGGAATGTATCAAGGAGAATAGATAACGTGACAGCCTGTGTGAGTAATAAGAACTTGGGTTGCAATCATCTTTCCTTCGGGTAACAACAGCTCTGGTGGTAACCAGTTACACTCGAGAGATTCCCAAAACAGTCACCAAAACCTAACGACCTGTCACATATGTTAAAATGGTGCCACTCCCTGTTACACATGTTAAAGTGGTGCCGTGAACAGCTAACGCCCCTGTCTACGTTATCTAAATGAAAATTCTGGTTTAACTATTAACACATTCATTTATGAATTTATAATGGACACCACTAGCGCTTCAGAAGCACACATACAACAACAGATACATCACCAACAAATGCTGCATCAACAAATGTTACAACATCAGCAGCAACAGCAACCTATACTACCGCATACTGTACCATTACCCCATGATATGGATCCCACCATGTTGGCTTTGAAGCAGATTACTGACTCTCTTTATTAGGTGGATCATTATGCAAAGTTTCATGCCATTCGTACAGTTGTTACTCCATTTTCGGGAGATCCCACACTTTTTAGAAAATGGTTGGTAGACATGGACAAATTTGCATCGTTGATTGACTCAGCCTCAGATTCGGATCGAAAACGGATTGCATTTTTATCTTCGGATGGACTTGTTACAGATTTCTTACGCCGCAGAAGTAAGGCTTTTCCACATGAAACATTTGATAGCCTTCGCAAAGAGTTGGTGAATCGTTACTCTAACATATCCGATTCAATGCACGCGTGGACACTTCTTAGGAAGATTAAACAGGAGCGCAATGAACCCGTTCAAATGTTTGGGGATCGCTTACTAAATCTAGCCGAGGATGCCTTCCTTGGTGCATCAATTCCTTCCGAAGAATTAGAAAAACACTTGGTCGGAATCTTCATCGATGGTCTCTGGGCAGATAACCTAAAACTCCACCTTTTAAGAAAAGATTCAAAATCTATCACGGAAACGATTCAGACTGCAATCTACGAAGAAAATGTAAGAAAACGTTTTCATTAACGCATTGGACGAGAACCACGATCAGACTATTTTGCAGAACCGATGGAAGTAGACCACTCTCGACATCAATGGAGGAAAGGCACAAAAAACAATGATTTACGGTACCCATCTTATTCACAGGACGCACAACATCGTAACCTACACAGTCACGATACTTTCCACAGGAATGATGGCGGACATTATGATAGACGCAATGCTCCCGCGACTTCACGGTTGCCACAAATACACAATGTAACACCTATTACTTGTTATAATTGTGGGATGCTTGGACATATTGCACGGAATTGTGACCAGATTCCGTCCCACACACAACAACCACAAGGCACTTTTCACCACCAGCCTCACATCAACTACTTTCGTGGACAACCTAGACACAGCTCATATAGCCATTCATACCCGCGATTCCAGGGAAACGGCAGAACCGATCATTAATAGAGACGATAATGAGAGGTTCACATCATCCGTCTCACACGAAGAAGAAAACTATCCAATTTCTTTATGCGGACACTACTAAGCAACAAAACAGACAGAACATTCTTAACTCCAGTTACCCTGGTCACCCGATACACCAGAAAAATTGTCATTTTAATACCAGACCCCAGTTCTTGCTTGATTACCATAGCAAATAATACATATCGAGCGCTTATTGATACCGGCGCCACTGTCAGTTTGATTAGTGAGAAGCTGTACAACAAGATTCATCATAAGGTACGTTTCAGTCCTTCACGTACATTCATGGCTTCAGTCACAGGGCAAGCTTTAAAATCAATAGGTACTGCACACATTCGGTTAGGTATTGGCTCACAGAACATTAACCATTCATTCATTATAACCAGAGGAATGTCTCGCAATTTTCATTATCGACGGGATTTCCTTACACGACAAAATGTAAGGATCTATTTTGATCTCCGAAAAATCAGAGTGAACAATGAATACTGTCGACTCCAAGACGATATCCACATTGCCTCTTTGTCAGTGTTTAACTGCGCCTGTCATCTTACAGCCTAATTCGCTTACCCTTGTCAAAGGAAGAATCAAGAATTCACCTTACTTCCATACAGGACAATCAATCTATATTTCACGACTATCAGAAATGGATGTCAATGATGATCCACATATCACAGTCACTGATGGGATAGCTAACATTACCACCCATCGAGATTTTCCTCTAATGATTGTTAATGCTACTGGTACAACTGCATCCATTGCTAGAGGCGCCATAGTTGCTCAAATTACAGCACATGATCCTGTCGATCACCTCCAGAAATCCAGCTATAAGCAATTCCAACATGAAGCTCCAAGACGACAATCTCACTTGAGTAATACCCATCCTTCCCATATTCCATGTTTGCTCTCACTTCTCATCCCAGGCTGTGCCCTAAAAGTACATCAAGTGAACGAAACAAACAAAGAACGAAGCAATCCACCCACTGCAGGTTACACTGAGAAATGCTACAATCGTAATCAGAGCTTTAGTGATTATCGACTGCGTGATAGGTCACCCTATCTCCACTCTGATGCCTACGCGGACCCTATTGATCAAGAGATACTACATTCTACTTATGGGGAAAATAGGACAGAACATTATGCATAGACTTCCTTTCCTCACCGGGATTCCGAAAATGATCTAAGATATGCAGATGATATAGATCAAGATATCATTCGTGACATTTATAGACAAGAAGACAAAAGACATTTCTGTTTTCGACGACCCAGGAACGGTTCTTTCACATCACCAACAACACTTCCTTCCTCTTATGAACCTCCAGTCCAAAGTTATCCTCGCCGATCCCATACAAGGTTCCACCAACAATTCCCTTCCCATGGTCATGAGATTAACGCGATTCAAACATCCAATGTTTCATACAAGAAAGCACCTCAGTTGACGACAACCAGATTGGAACAGTTAATGGAACAACTGCATACTACGGAACCACACTCCCACAGGTTACAACAATTTGTTCGAGAACATCACGACATCTTTGCTTTATCTGATACGGAGTTGGAACGAACTAACACTGTCGAAATGAACATCCACATTACCACTGATGTTCCCATCCACCTGAAACCATATCATACACCACTCAAAAATAGGGAAATAGTTGAAAAAGCGATCAATGAAATGCTAGAAGCCGGAATAATAGAACGATCCCGCTCCCAATGGTCTTCACCTATCGTGATTGTAAACAAAAAAGACGGGTCACATCGATTTTGTTGTGACTATCGTGCGCTGAATAAAATTACTCGCACCATTTCATACCCACTTCCGCGAGTAGACGACATCTTAGCCACAGTAGGGAAATCGAACTGGTTCACCACCCTTGATGCTCGTTCGGGATTCAGGTGTATCCCCATGACTCGAGATGCCAAGGAAAAAAAGTCCACGTTCTTCTGCACCCATAATTGGCAGTTATTCTTGGAATGTTATATGCCATTTGCGATTGAAAGGATCTCCTGCCACCTATATGTCCTTAACCAATGGATGAGGTACTTCGTGAATGCAGATATGCACTAGCCTACGTTGATGATATTTTGATCTCCACACTCCTGGTTCGAATAGAAAGTCACTTAGAACATGTCGCGAAAAGGGTATTTCAACGCCTCATGCATCATCACATCAAGTTGAAAACTGAGTAAATGTGAATTCTTCAAGAAGCCAAACCAAATATCTTGGATTCATTATTAATCGCCATGGTATCAGAACCGGATGACGGAAAAAGTATCAGCTATTCGAGACATGTCCCCAGCCCCTACTACTGTACGACATGTCCAGAGGTTTTCTTGATGTTGCTCATACTATCGCAGACACATTAACAATTTCTCAGTGCGCCGCACTCCAATGATAGACCCTCCCCCCACAAAAAAATATGCAAGATTTCGGTGGACCGAACAATGTCAGCAAGCGTTTGATTACATTGAAAAAATGCATTTGACCACCATTCCTCTGCTTGATAACCCAGGCACGTCCCAAACCGATGATTTTTATACACAGATGCGTCGCAGAATTCTATCGTGCCTGCCTTGTTCAACATTGCTCACCAGAAGAATGTTCCTATCCTACCGAACATTCCTAACGAAAGCCAATAGCATTTATTATTTCCTCACGCATTGAGTAAGTCGCAACGTTAGATGGACTGCAACTAAAAAAGAAGGCTTTGAGCTATCCATTACTACGCCGTGCAGAAAATGTAGATTTCTATCTCCGTGGTACTAGTGACAACACTATCAAGACAGACCATCAACCCCTGGTAAACTGGTTAGCGAAGACTAGAGAACAGCCGAAAAAGCTACAAACCTGGCACTAAATTTTACAAATGTTTACGACGCAAAATCGAATATATTGCGGGCACTCTAAATACCTGTGCTGACCTTATTGTCACGGATTCCTTATCCCAACTGATGAAAGTAGACAAACACTCATGACGCCGATACATCTGCTGCTCTTACAGATATACATGACAATAGCAAAGAAATTAACTTTATTGATGAAAGCCAAAGAGTGGATACCACCCCTGACGACACATAAGCTGCTTCTATTACGAACACTCCTTTTGATATGAAGATAAAGAACAAGAAAAAGACCCAGAACTTACACTATATGGATCAGACAACCTCCACGAAGTTTTCAGAACATTTTTTATCGTCCTTCCTGATGATGGTGTCCCTCTATTACATTGATGACAAGTCCAGATAGTTCGTTGCGGGAAATATATCCCGAGTCAACTTTGTTCAGAAAATCTTAATCCAATTTCATGTCATATGACACGACGGTCATTCTCGGAAGAGATAAAAACTCTGAATATTATAAAGATAATAAAGAAGATACTATTGGGACACTCTCTTCCAAAGACGTGATAGATTACATCTCTCACACTGCAAGACTTGTAAGATATACGTAACATGAAGGCTACGAAAGGGTCCACTAACAGCAAATGACCTTCTTCTCTCAAATTTTTTCCAATGGAGTAATCAGTCTCGATTTTATCAGGTCCCAAACCCCATCACTATAGTGTCCTAACAACAAGTACATCCTAGACACATAGTGGATCAGTACTCAGTTTGGCCTGAATGTTTTCTCCTCTTTCCAAACGCCACTTCAGTAATACCCTTACTGACATCTTCCTCACTGAATTTGTACCCAGACATGGATACCCCAAACGAGTGATTACAGATAATGGTAAACAATTCACGGGTGATCCGTTCAAATCAACATTGATGAGGTTGAATATCAAACATACGACAACCAGTTTGTACCACCCACAATCCAACGGAAGAAATGAAAGGATGCACGCCACGCTCCATGATGTCCTTGCAAATTACATTGAAGGGAACATTCAATATTGGGACATTTATCTTCATCATGCATTGGAGGCGATTCGATTCAATACCAACGATACCACAGGTTTTTCGCCTTTCTTTCTACTCTACGGCAGAGAACCTATATTCCCACTGGATAATCTACTCACACCCCAGCGAAGATACTTCGGTGACAATCCAATAGAGAACATACTTAAAGAAAAACATCGTGCTCACTGCATCGCACACAAGAATGCCACCAAAGCATTCCACAGACGGAAATTGTCGCGTGATAAAAATGCTACATTGGACACGTTCGCCATTGGAGACCCTGTATACTTTAAGAAGTATGTACGTGACTCAAAGTTTGATAACCGCTGGATCGACGGTTATAGAATCTTGGAACATACTTCCCCTACCAATTACATCTTATGGCACAAGACTACTAACACCACCACCAAAGCTCATGCGTCTCAGATAAAGTTAGATGATCACAGACCTGTTCCGACACCTAGGATGAAATCTATGAGACCTGTTAGAAAAGCTACTCTTTCACATTATACATCTTCCACTTCCATTGCTTCCAGCGATGACGAATCCATTCCTCATGCCGATATCCCTACAGCTTTCAGAGAAGCTGTGAATCGTAATAGAAAGGAACGAGACACTTCATCCGAGGAAGACGACATACCATTACAAGAATTATGACAGAGGATACAACAACGCAATGCTCGGTTACGAAGTCATACTGAACCACAGACCGAAGATGAATATTCTTCTCTGCAACACTCCAACATGACCTCATCTCCGATTACAGTTCAACCATCTACACCAGATGACCAGACTGATTCCTCTGCCACAATCACAGCGGAATCATGGAGAGATATGACTTCTGACCCACTAATACCACCCTCCATGTTTGAAGATATCCAGTCTGATATTGAAATTGACATACCTACTCGATGCGCTGTTAAACGTCATTACTCATCGTCCTCCACTGAAGCTGATAAGACCTACACAGGAACATGTACGGCTGCGAGTTCGAAGAAAACGTCGAAAATTGCCCACCTCCTCTCCGGGCGATACACATCCTCATAACCCTGATGAACACGTCGCTCATATTACCACGACTACTCCCCACACAGACAACCCTCAATTTGATCAGCGCATATCATCACGAGACGTCGCATTACTACAACTGGCCAGAATGATGCTTGCCAAACACTAACATTTATAATTGTCGTTTTCTTAGTCTTTTTCAAAATGATAATGAATGGTTACAACATTCTTTTGATCTTGCACTGTGCGATATTAGTCATACCCCATTCGGCCAGCAATCTTTTGTGACGTGATGCAACACTCTTTGAGAAGATCAAGGGCGTATCCGACTCCTCATCTAGATGGACGATTACGCTTGTCACATCCTTACGGCCACCACAGACGGAATTGCAAGATACTATGTGCTCGTTTAGCATAATCAGTCAGTATATCACTGAGACTATTAATACTTACATTGTATTACAACTTTATTCTTATGTGTTTTATCGACCATGTCGAGTAGAGAAACATTACAGTTACTAGAAACCTTAGTTGCCATGCAAACTAGTTTTCAATACTGTAAGTAGATATCGTAGAGCTAGCACACCTTTCATTGGTCAAGCTCCAGTTTTTTTTTGGGACTTTCACTGATGACAACATAAACAGCCTCGCATTACACGTAACTACGATCACAGACAATCCACAGCTCATACACCATGTCCTAAATGCGAGTCTTACAATTGTAAATAACATGTATACAGCTGTTAATTCTAATTGACTGCACATCAATCTTATGCAGAGTATCGTTACACAGTTACTAAATTTTTCTAACTCAGCGATTCAGACAGTGTATAATGATACACAGCGATGATATTTTTTTTATATGTATTGGCTATTTTTGATAAAGCCAGGGATGTTTTTTTTTCACATCACAAACACGATCACCACAATTGAAGGACAATTGGATTATTTTCGCAAACATCGGTTACCAACCACATTGCCTTTCACGGACCTTCACCTCATTTTTGTTTACACAATATCATCTACACTTCCACATTCACTTCAGACACCTCCACTTGATTTCCATAATGTATTATTTTTGTACGAATTTCTTGACGTTGATGCCATATTATCACATGATATGTTTTTTTTTTCACTTTGATACATGTTTCCATACAACAGTATGTTGATAATGTTTGAGTTATATCATATATCAGAACTAATTATTATACCACTTCCTTCCCACAGACGCTACATGATTGTTTCATTAGTTGATTACCATATTACATAATGTGCGCCTATAGTTTACTAAGTCACATGTTTGTAAGGTTTTCTATGATGGTAATTTACTGTTTTTACATAATTTTCAATTGTTTTCATATGATGTCATGATTATATACTCTTGTGTTTTTTTTTAGGATGTAATTTTTTTAAGATTTTAGGTTAGATAGTACGAAAATGTCTCCCTCTAGGATAAATTTTTGTAGCCCCGAAACGTATGTTACAGTACGGCCACACTAACGCATGTTTACACGTTAGTATTATAAATAAAGTCTAAACAGACCGGAATACTTTAGTAAGACTAGCATGTATAGCACTGGTCAAAGAAAGATAACCCTTAGAAATTAATAGTAAGATAACTCTTAGAAATTAATAGTTAGCTCCCCTTAATCAATAGGCAAAGAGCTAGGCTTTGTTTAGTGAGACACAGTTAAGTCCCCGATGTCATTTATCGGTGCAGAGTTGAGAGAGATGGCTGAGCATCACAATCCCCCCTGTGTTGCAGCATGATGAGAACCCAGAATTGCACACTGAGCTTGGGGGAATCACTTGGGCACCAGACTTAATACTGGCTCTTGACTGGATGGCCGCATGCAGGAGATTTCTACAATGGGGGGTTGGCAGGTGGTGGGTATCTGGAGGTGGCTCTGTGCAGGACGTGAGGATTCCTTTGGGTGAGCCATCAGAAACCAGAGCACAGCATTGTGCAAGCTCTGCATAGTTGGAGAGCCCCCTGGATGACGGGGAATGCACAGTGTGCTACCCCACCTGTCCCCAACTGCTAACTTAGAACCAGAAGTGGGGTCCTCTGTATGCGTGCCAGGCCAGGATAAAATGCCTGGGAAAGAGACTGGAGCTCAGAACTCCCTAACTCAAAGTTGCAGGATGGCAGGAAAGACAGGGCTATTTTGAAGATAATGCAACCATATTTTCACCATACGAGCTCGGACGCCGCCTCGGTAAACAAGGTCCGCGCAGAGCAGTGATAAAAGTCTAGATACTTGGGGCCAAGAAGCGCACCGGAAACCACAGTTATCACGCAACTACTCGCCATCTTTTTTTCTATTGGAGAGTACAAATCTGTTCCCAACTATACAACTGATGTACCAGGCTTCTAAGAGCAAGCTGCAAAACTATGATTTATAAACTCACCCCAACTCTGACTGCCACACAGGTCGTCCATTCCCACAGATGCACTGTCCTGTCCCTGCAACACTCAAGGGTGGTAAACTCCCGCATCTGGAGAAAATGCACAAAACAAGGTTAAGCTTGCCAAAAAGAAGAACCATACTCAGTGGGGTAAACCATCTCATTGTGGTGTACCGGAAAATGTGACTCAAAAAAAAATTAACATCACAAATTCACTCAATACTTATGAGTTAATTTATAA